>JAJJHY010003831.1:12637920-12680616 GCA_021224005.1 Drosophila setifemur | reverse complement strand
AGAGGGGAGGATCGGCTTTAGTCCTGCAGTAGGATCCTTGATCCTCGCCAAAACTCACCCCTCGAGGGCCTTGACATATTCCTCCTCCTTCTTCAGCAGCGGGGCCTTCTTCTGCTCAGCCATTTTCGATGTGTGTATCTGAATGTGTTTCCTTTTTTGTATCTACCGGATAATGCGCACCGTGCTGGACGTTCCTCGACCGATTTAATACTAATGGCCAGCGATCCTCAACAGGCACAGATCGCTTGCGATCTATAAGTATCTGCGAGATACGATTTCGTACTCTCTTCGGCTCTTGCTCTCCCCACGAACGGTGGCAACTCTGGCAGCGAACGTTGGCCAAGTAATTCCCACAATATTTATGAGGCATATGCGCATAAAAAAACACATTCTATAATGGATCTCCTTCTGTATTTAGGGGCATACATACATATGTATAGGTTGAACACACAAGCGATCTCGGCTATATATCTATATATTTCGGTTTCTTTGGGGTGAGGGGACTAGTATATAGTCTCTATAGTGATGATGTCTTTGATGCACCTTTGTTTGAGGTCGTTTCTGTTGTGGAAGTTGACACACATTGTGGCGACTAAATTAAGCTAATTTTGTTTCGTATTTATATTTTATATCTTAATTTTCTGCACATGTAGCTGATACAGATTTTGCAGATTAGTGATTATTTGGAACACCGGAAAATTCATTTCACTGGATATATGTTTTCAATGAAACATTTCCATCTGATTATCTATTTATTTTCTTTTGATCATCAAACGAAGAGCGATTGCTGATCTGCTAGCTTTAAGATTAATGAAGACATCAGGGATAAAAGAATTCCACAGATACAAAAGTGTGTTAAACAAATGGATCTTGAAGTGATTTTTAATCTTCAGCTTGTTTGGATTTAACTTTGGATTTATTTATAAATTGATGTAGTTGTAAAAAGCTAATACCCAAACATTGTAGTATTTTGACTTATTATTTATTACATTCAATATCTAATAATATATATTTCAATAGTGCTTATAATAAAATATTATTGAAATAAACTTTACTACATTTTCTTTGGCTTAATTAAAATCGAACATCTAGGAAGCATAAGATCCAGCAATCCATTCCAACATATCAGTCATAACACCCTGATTGGGCAATCGGAAATCCGCATAAGTCTGAATCTTTGCATCAGCTGAAATTCTGAAGGATTTGCCCAATCCCTGGAGCACCTAAAAATAATAAATAAAATTGTTAGATATACAAAAATTTAAGAATTATTTAATTTACTTACCCTCATGGCATCTTCATCGGTGGTGTCATCTCCGGCAAACAAAACCATTGCCTCCTGGGACCAAAGCTCACCAAATTGTTGGTTCAGGATGTAGAGAGCAGCCTCTCCCTTGTTCCAGTTCACCGGAGGCTTGGCTTCAATAGCTTCATGGGCCTGGTTCGGTCTGAATCCGTACTTCTTGCATATTTCCGAGGCCAACTGTTTCTGTTGATCCTTGAGTTCCGCGGGTGTGTCTCTGTAGTGATATGTAAGGGAGACCTTCTTGTCCTCCACCCAGGCACCGTTCTTCTCCACCTTCTCCTTCAGCTCCTTAACCATATTCGTGTAGTTCTGTTGGATCTCAGCCGGCAGTTGGTAATCGTGACGGGAACCATCTGGGTACTCGATCTCCAATCCATGATTTCCAGCATAAATAATTCCATCGATGTTAACCTGCCGCTGCACATCCTTGAGCCCGCGTCCTGAGATGATGGCCAGGAAGATCTGAGGATGCTGGGCAATCCTCTTAAGATTCGCCTCCAGTGCAGCTGGCATTTTGGTCTTGGCGGGATTGTCCGCAATTGGGGCTAGAGTGCCATCGTAATCCAGGAGCACAGCCAGCTGGTTGTTGATACTCAGAAAGCTAAATTGATAAGAAGAAATGTTTTTAAATATTTTGTGATTTAATTTATAATATTTTTAACCCAAAAGGGTTCATAAAAAATTATAAAATCTATGTATGTAAATATTTTGGTGTTTAAAAAGTAAATTATAACTAAATTTAAATATAAATGATCCGTTTTTACAACAATGATATTGCAAAAGTAATTTTTTTTAAGAACAATTGATAAGGGGTAGCTAAAAATGTTGCGATTAAAGTCCCATTAATAATATACTTTTTGTAAAAAAAATAATCTGAAAATATAAATAAAAAAATCGAATACTATAATTAAGAACATACACAAATATTTTAGTTTTAATTAACAAAAACAATGTACTTGATAAAAAACTATTTTGATGACTTTTTTCCAATTTCGTTTGATATTTTTGATTACGATAAAGTTAAGTAAAGAAATGAAAAATATAAATAAAAATTTATAATTTCGATATATTAATTTTATCTGCAAAAAATATAAGTATTTTAGTTTTAATCAAACAAAACCATGTAATTGATTAAAAATTCATTTTGATGAATTTTTTTCAGTTTAGTTTGATATTTTTGATAACGAGAGAGTTTAGTAAATAAATAGAAAATATAAATAAAAACTTTAATTTCGATATGTTAATTATATCTTCAATATAAAAATATTTTAGTTTTAATTAAAAAAACCATTTACTTGATTAACAAATTATTTTGATGACATTTTTCCAGCTCTATTTGTTATATTTGATTAAGAGAGAGAGAGTTAAGTAAGCAAAGTGATCAAGAGATTTCGTTAATCTGTTATCAGTTTGCTTATTACATGACTTGGACAAGGTCACGCTTCCTCCTCCAACTTACGGTATTTTCTCCTCGAAATCCTCCAGATTGGTAATCACAGGTGCAACTCTCTGTTGGGCCATTGTCCCGATATCCTGATAGCTCCTTGTTGGGTTGAGCAGAAAAAGCAGTACAACTGCAAGGGATTTCACTGGAATTGCGATGGGATGGAGATTAGTTCCGTGTTTATGGAATCTCCTTATCAACGTGCTGGTGTCTCGGGGTTTCGGATTCAACTGCGAGAGTTCCGCTGAGCGAGACTGGCTTTTAAGGCGGTTTTGATAGTTTCCCGGAGAGCGGACTCTGGTGATAAGAAATCTAACCCGAAGGGGAATTCTCTTTTTTTTGAAGCTCCTCGCTCTTCTGGGTAATTACCACTTTCAATTCAATTATCTCCGATCACTAGTTCACCTTATTCCGCTGAGTGTTGTTGAGATCTTTTCGAGTATCTGTCGATCGACACCTAGCCCTGATGGATTTTCGAGACGATTTGACTTGTTGCTCCTCCGCCGGCTGCAGTTTTATAATGCCTCCGATATGCCGGAACCTCAAACATTGTCACCCGGGTTTTGTGTTGTGGAACAAAGGCAGTGCACCAACCCCGCGTCCCCCTCACCACCATCTATCTTTATTTTCCACCGATTTTCAGATTCAGTGCATCATGCATTGCCATCGTGCGCGGTGCGTGCATTGCCTTTCTCCATCGGAATGAACTTTTCGAGGGCCATAAAATCAAAAACCGAAATTCATAAATGCCACCCACTACCCGATGGCATTACCCTGATTTCCCACCTCCCCCCGTCGATTCATCCCCTCCCCCATTATTATGTCCCCTTTAATTAGCAATGATAATGAAAATCTGGCAATGTCCTCGCGTTTGTCCTTGCCTAATCCCTTTGACGGGGCGATAAGCGTGTGTCCCGGTGGGAGGTAACCAAAGGGCCAAGGACTTTCTATATCCCAACCTAATCTTACTTCCCTACTCCCCCCGCCCAACCGAAGATTTTGGAAGGGCAAATATTTGTATCATGCAGCGGAATTGATTAGATGACAACAGAAAGCCTAAAAATAGTCACAGCATGGGCGCGACACGCGAAAAGGGGGGTTAACTGGGTTAATTAAATATGAAGAATTTAAGGGTATATTTATAAGTTTATATATAGTTTATTACAAAAAAATTAAAAAGAATTAAATGGTACAAAAAATATTAAAACAAAATAAACTGATTATTTGTAAATCAGAAATTTCACACCTTTTAAAAAACTGTGAAAAATAAAATAGTAATAAACAAGTATATTTACGAAAATTTGTTCAAACTAGTTTTTAACAAAATGTTTAACCAATATTTTGTCTATTTATAAACGAGGAAACAAACATCTCCATTTAAACAAATATTTTTCCTTTGCCCAACAGCATTTTCTAAAATTTTCCAATATTTAACTCCACATGATATGTAATTATTTCTTGGGCTACGTAAACAGAGGAAACTCCCTAGAATATCTTTATTGGCAGGTAGCTAAGATATATTCTGGGATAGTGTCATTTATAGAGGTTGACTGCCAAAAGTGAATCACGCAGTGTGGGGATCAAAGCACGCTGCACAAGCATGCTCGAAAAGCATGCTCTGGAAAACAGAGGCCAGACGCAAAACAAATCCAGACCTGACCAGGCCAAACTGTTTACTAACGATATTTATACAGTAGAGCTTCTATAACTTGAAACTCAAAAAATGCATAAATATTAAGAATACAAACTTAATTTCAATTATACAAGTCTATAAAAACAATTATTTTCATTAACTTAAAACACCAATTATCTCAAGTATAAATTATTATTTATACAAAAATTAACGAATTTATGAAAAATGTATTTTATATTATATTTTTATCCAAAATGTATTTATTATAGTTATTCAGTTATAGTCACAGCACTTATATATTTGGGCAAAATGTATTTGTTATTTATTTACTATGGTTATTTATCTCAATTTATCACCAATTATCTTAAGTATAAATATTAATTATAAAAAAGTCATCGAAGTTATGGAACATTTATTTAAGATATATATTAATGCAAAAATGAATTTGTTATTTATTAATTATGGCTGTTTAATTATAGTCAATGCAGAAATATATATTTTCTAAATTTATTCACAATGTATGGTTATTCAAAAATATAAGTATACGTTGAAATAAGAAGTTCATTTTAGCGAAATGCCACTGTATTATTATCGGATTTCCAGGGAGATGGGACTGGCAAGAGTATGAGAGCAGACAGTACTCTCATATCTGAATACAATCAAATCTGTTGGACTTAATCGAATCTTTCGTCGGGCACGAGCCCAGCTGTCTGTCTGATAATTTTGATCTAATTGGGAGGCAACTAATTTTCGCACTGTAAACAAGTGTCTGGGTTCTCCCCCTTACCCCCGCCTCTGTGATAAAACCCCTTTTGCAGCATGATCATGCAGTATTTGAATATATTGTCAATATTTCTCAATATTTTCTCACTCACTTTTCGAATGCATTTCACTGATTGCCCTATCACAGAACTTAATTCACTTAATTTGTCAACTGCAAAAACTGTCAATTAATCCAAATAAGCCAGAAATTCGCTTTGATTTCGATGAATCGCGAATTTTTTTTTTGAAAATGATCCAATGAATTTTGTTTTTCCGTCGTTTCTAATTTTTGTTTTGCTTGGCAAGAAAAGCTTTTGCGGGAAGCTCTTAGAAGAAGCTCGCTGACTCAGGTAATTGTTAGAAGAGAAGGCGGGGACAGAATTATTGGCCACCATAAATAGAATTTTGAAAACAGTTGGCCAAGGAAATAACTATTAGTAGGCACAGTGGTCTATAGGGTGGTGAGAAATTATAATTGAAAAAAATTAGATTAATGGTAATGGTTTGAAAGTTAGGTCAATCTATTGATATAATAAAAATATATGGGAATTTAAATTAATTAAATTAATTAAATTAAATACCAAAAATGTTTACACAAATTCTAATTTAATGGATCGCCTATTAAAAAATTAAATTATTGGGGTAATAGAACATTTTAAAAATTGAAAATAAAGAAATTTGTTATTATATATTTTAAATTATTACTTTACCAAATAATATCAAAATGACTATTTAATTATGTGGTTTGGAATTTTTTTTTAATTTCTTCATTTTTAAAAGCCTACTTTTAGGGTAGCAAAAATGTCACTGGTCAACAACATTATATTTATTTCTTGCAAGACAAGCAAGTTAAGAATTCTTTAAAGAAGGATTTAATTCTCTAAGACATTGGAATGGAATAATCGTTGATCAAAAACAACTAACAAAATAATTTCTTTTGATGACTCAATTGGCACTAATTAGTGTCTCGGGTGGCTGGAAAAATATCTTTCCCCCCCTTCAATTTGCAGCTTGTCACCTATAGCTAAAAAAAATTTGAAGAAGGACAGATAAGTGGAATGAGGTGTTGTTTTCCACACCTTTAAGTGTTTCCTTAACCGTAAACAACAAGAATGCAAAGTGACAGAATGACTATGACGTTAACCCGAAGGGGTTGAAAGGTTGCTGGGGGTCAGAGGGCTTAAGGGGAACATAAATCAACCGAAAATCGGTAAGTGGGGGAAAATGGATTCCAAAGGATCCGAGCCCAGGGCATTCGAGCGAGAGGCGTTAGCGTTGGCCAAAATTAATGTTCAGCTGGGCTGACAAAATCTAACCTGTTGCCACTGTCAGAAGCAATTAGTGGACGTGCCACTGGGCGTTTCGATGTCAACAGGTTGCCACATTGCCTGTTTGTTCTCTACGTGCGATGCACATCGTTAAAGGGCGGGGATCGGGGGACTATATAGCGCGTGCAAAATCGTGTAAACATGTGCGTGTGTGTGTGTGTGTGGGCGAAGTGTTTGGCCTGGCATTAGAGCCATGGCTTATTGCCAATTACATGGAAAATGTTTGCATACTTTCCACCTTCTTTCCTTCTTCCCTCCTTCTCCTATTTTATTTTTTTGTTTTTCATTGGGTTTGTGTTTGTTTTGTTTTTCGGGTCTAATGTTAAGTGAAGGTCAGCTGGGCAGAAACCAAATTCAATTGCCCCCCCGTTGTGGGGGCATGTTTGTCATGGAGCCTGGGCAACGGGCGCAAAAGGCCGTCAACAATGTTGCCAATTAGATTAAATTCGGTAAGAAATATGCTTTACATAAATGTGGCTCCAGTTTGCATTAAGTAATGGAAACTTGAAGCTATCATTTTCATCCTTAAAGCCATCCGGATTGTGTTCCAGGGAAGTCCCTAATCTAATCCAATTATAGGTTAAATGTCAACAGGATTTTTTAGGCTTATTATTTTGTTACATGTTGAAATTACATAATGTCAATTTTAAAGATTGTGTAAAGATTATGTTTTAGCAAAGAATTTTTCATTTTTTTCTTTCATAAACTGATTTCTTAAACTTGAAAAAATACATTACTAATTAAATTAAAAAATGTCAATTGTATTATTTCACTTTAAAAGTGTAAGTTAATGTTTTATGATTATGTTACGACATGACATAGCTTCTCCTCTAAATAATCAAATTATTCATAAAATATCTAAATAAGTTACTTAAAGATTTCACTATAAATGGAATTAATTTCCACTCCCACAAATTGTATATACATTATTTAATTAAATTACATTTTTAGGTAAATTCTGTTTACTTCCCTAATTTCTTTCCATGTTTTTTTTTTTCACACCCTCAGGGATATTGATAAATAATAAAACAGCTCGGGGAGTCAAGGCAAAACTCAAAACCCAAGACGAAAATATGTTAAGCACTGTCGTCGACAGATAACTCCCACTTGGTTTATTTTTAGAAGAATTATTTTGGCTTCAGATTGCACATACTAAAATCCTATAGCTTCAATTTATGAAGTTTGATCAAATTTCTTGTAACAAATATTGATAAATAATAAAATAGGCTACAAAGCGAGGGGGACAGCATATAAACATAATTTATTCAGGCTAACTTTCAAAACAAAAGCCTCTAAATTCGGTTGTAAACATTGCACTTGGCAACATGTTGCTGCAACATGTTTCCCCGTATTTCATATTGCGCGCGCTTTCCGCTGGCATGTATCTCAACATTCGAAGGCAACTGTTGCCGTGGATTTTGTTTTTGTTGCTAGTGCCTTTGAAATTTCATTCAAGCAACGACAGCGCAACAAATGCGACGCGTCGCGGTCGCAGAGGCAAAAACCACATTCTATTGTTTTTGCGGATTCTGTCGCGAATTCTGCTCCCGGTTTTCGTGTGTTCGAGTGCGTGGGTGTGTGTTTGTGTGTGTGTGCTGCACTTCCTTGACGGACTTATTTGCATTTTCCATTTGTCCACATATCCCCCCGAAAAGGGGCGGGGGCGGGGGCAGGGGAAATTTTTGGGGGAGGGGGAGGAGGGGTTTTGGAAAGCCGTGCTCCGTGTGTTCCTACTATGGTTTTACAATGGCAACGCATCGGGCTGGGAGCTGCGTCGCAATAAACCCACTTTGATAGCATCGGCAGCGGTACTAGTTGGATATATAAAAGCATAATTCCCATGGGCCAGAGGCTTAATACGCTCCAGGAACCTGAAGTGTCAACAATACCCCAAAACAAAAGGGGAACCAAAACAAAATAAAATAACAATTAAATTCGAAATAAATTGGAAACCAAAATAGCAAATAAAATAATTTGCAAAATAAACCAGAAAGCTGCTGAATTATAACATTTTTTAAAACTTATTATAAATATTGAAACCAAATAACTGTTGATAAATATTCCCTAAATTATAGTACAAACAATAAACAAACAAAAATTTACCAAAAATAAATTAATAAAAGCAAACATCAAACGAACTTTATGTGAATTTATAAATGTGTACAATTTTTTGATAAATGTAAAATTTTATAAACGTTGCTTTTACTTAATGTTTACTACAATAACCAAATAAAATATTCAAATAAACAAATGCTGAAACAAATTCATAAGTAATATGCTATTTCTGCAAAAATAAAAACAACAACAAATAAAGCATATATATTCTAAGGTAAAACGGTGCGTATACTTAATTATTGTTACAACCAAACAACATACCAAATTTTTGGCAATTCAATCGAAACTTTGTTTCAAAAAACAGCAAACAAAAATATAGCAACAACCAATGTTCACATTTCATGAACACATAATAAATTAAATTAAAAGTTTTGGGTTTGCGAGCGCTTTTAGTTCTTCAACGTATTTTGTAAACAATTATGTTTGAAACAGGGGCGTAGAAACGGTTTTATTTTGGGGTTTATCAAAGGGAAGCATCTCATAAATCATGAATCAAATATTAAGTTGTGGCACTCGTATGAATTTATAGTGAGCAACCCCCCTTGTGTGGCGCCCATGTTCAATTATTTGCCCATCCAGTCAACCTTGACTCGAGTCTGGCCATTGGACCATAGCTCAAGCGGACTCATAACTTTTCACCTGATGCTGTTCCGAATATATATATCTTTTCGATTTTCGTGTTTTGTAAATCATTTTAATTGGCTTTGATTGTTGCTACTTCCGCCTAAAAAAAAATTGTGTGCAAAACTGTTTGACTTTGAAATGGATTCAGAAATAAAACAAATTGCGGCGTACCTCTTCATCGGTCTCTGTTTCTGTCTGTTTTTGATTTGTTTGTTTGATATGTTTTAAATTTGGAGGCAAGGTCGCCGGCGTGTCTGTGCAAAAGTGAAATGCAGATTTGTCTGCGCATTAATTTCTATTTATTTGCACGTCCGTCCACTACACGATATCGCGGATCTCCCATTTTTTCCGGGCCGGTTGGGTCAGGGAAAGTGTTTACAGCGGCGAAAGATTTATTATATCAACAATACATAATCAGGGCCCTCGACACCTCGGCTTCTCTCGCACCTTCATAAAGTGACTAGTTAATAGCACCCGATACTGACGGCTTTTACTTTGTGGTTGCGGGTTATAAAGCCACAAACAAAAGCGTTTTATTGCCGACCGTAGACAGTAGCAAACGTTGACAAACGCCGTAGCCGCAAAATTATTGGGTAGTATGATAAGTCGAATTTGGATGTACCCTAACAATTTGTATGGGTTCTTAAAAATATAAAAGATATAAATTAAATTTAGAATTTAAATACTAAATATTACTGTACACATTTTGAAGATTAAACTAAATTTTTAAACATTTTAATATATTTTTTTTGTATTTTTCTTGACCCTCTAATAATTGTATTTTCAAAACTAAATGCATTCGTAAATAAGTGTGATAAAAATACTTTTGCCTTAACTTCACAATTAATAATTAAGTACATTAATATATCATAATTAAAATTACAACTTTATTGACTTCAGATACGTAACTCTGCTTTGTAGTAATATTTATTCAATAGTATATAAGGGAAAAATACTCAACAATAGTTTTCTCTTTGGCGCCAGTCGAATTTAATACGACTTGTAATAGATTATGGAATATATGTATTGTAGAGCTTTGGCGATATGATATGGCCAGATGATCCATATTATTAGAGCTCAACTAAGCGAGGAAAAATACCCCAATAACTCCACTTTCATCTAGGGTGCTCGATATAATTCATCGTTCTGAACAACTGACACACTGAGTGGGGATGTCAAGTGCATGGCCATTTTATGAGAATGGGGATCATAAAAAGCAGAAAGCCGGCTAAGTTAAGGATAGGATGACTCTGCAAAGGGGGAGGGAAAGAGAAGAAGGGGGGCTAACGTTATGGGGCTTTCTGAATTATTGATATTTTGCATCGCAGCGTACGACAAGTGGCAAATGTGGCAAGGAATGTCTAAGGCTAAAAAAGAGATTTTTCCTTTCAATTTGTGGGTTCTCTCTGAGGCGGAAGGCTCTGTTCGTTCGTCATAAATTCCATTGATATTTATGGGGAAAAGCAATTTTTATTGGTATGTAAGAGGAATGGAAATAAGTAGATAAAACCGACATCATTTGATAATGAAAATGAGTACACAGTGGGCGAATTTTCGGCACAGAATAAATCAGGTTTTCAAGGGAAATGTTAAACAAAATATAAATACGTTTTTCTTTAGGGGAATTATAATTTTGCAAGTTAAATAATAAATTTCATTTAAATTTTCTTGTACATTTTGATGAAGTGATTATTTATATTTGCCAATTTATGGCCTGTTTTTGTGTTTACTCACTCATTATTTCCTAAACAAACTTTGGCCTGATTCAACACTCCTTTCAACTTTTTAACCATATCATGTATCACAAACCGCTTGAAACTGTTTAAAGAGTTAAGTTTGTCCTTCGGCCCTTTTAATCTTTTCGCTCTCTCAGCTTTTCACAACATTTTCCCCATTTCTTGGCCATGACTTTGGCCTTTTCCTCTACCAGTAAAAAAAACACGTCTATGTTTATTTAAATGCTGCCAAGTCAACAAAAAAAGAATCACCCGTGTGAGCCTAACTAAAATAACACTTATGACGCTTGACTTGTATTTATGAGCCCGATTTGGCAATGTCTGCGTCTGAGACCCGGTAACAATGGAGGGAAAGAACTTTCTTTTCATACATTTATTTTTATATATTCAAGTATAAACCGCACTCAAGGTGAATACTTATGTGGAGGAAGGTTTGACCGCCAACTCCTAACATTTTTACGCATTTTCAATTTCATGGTCTCAAAGCAAAACAACCGAATGGGTGAGAGAAAACCATGGGCAACTTTGGCAGCCAGTCCACTGAGAAATATTACAATTATAAAATTTATTAATATTTTAATGAATTATGAATAAATATATATAGATATTTCCTCGATTTATTTAATATAGAAACATTTTTATTTTGAACAAAAATTTTCCGTAATATTTTCTCTCTGTGCAAATGTTGTTAATGTTAACTCGCTGCTCGATACTCGTACCGAAATGAAATGACAAGCAAAAACGCGGGAAAAATGGATGAGGGTGGGGGTCAGGAGACTTGGTGGAGTGGGCAACTTCAATCGCCAACAATGAGCCGCAGAGCAAGTGGCGCACTTCCCATGACCTTAGCCGAAAGTGGAATTGCTGCCACCATGACAACCCACATGGTCCGCTTCTCTAGCCCCGCCCCCTGCCCCCCGCTTCTCCCGTTTCCCGAACAACCAACCACTTGTTGGTCGAGCAGTTTGATTTGTTTTCCATGGAACTGCGAGCAGCATAATCATCGTCCTCATCATTAAACCAATCAACTTTTAGGCGATGACAACTACAACTGGCCAACACGTGCCGGAATAACGATGGGAATAACTATACACTCTATACACTCTCCCGTTAACTCAATCGTTGTCTGGGCCCCCCCAAATTATATTTTTTGGTGCGCAATAGATTTTGGCATGTGTTGGTAAACATAATAAGCGGGTCAACAACCCAAAACAGGTCCTAACTCATCCGGCGGGCTTTCCATTTTCAATGCCTTGGCCAAGGTCCTGCCGACGTCCTGATAAATTCAGGCATGCGAGCATCCTGTCATTAGCTTACATCAGGGTTACTCACTTCGGTGAGATTAACTGGTTATGATAAGAGGGATACAACTTTTGTTATGTGGGTTGGTCTATTGGGAATTGTGTCACGTTTTTCATGAATTAAAATAAATTAAAATATGCTAGATTTTATAGCTTCATTCAAAATATATCAGAAATAAATTGGCCCTTTAATACATTAAATTGTTTAAAATAGGTTGTTTCTAAATCATAAAAAATTATAAATTGTATAGCTCAATGCAAAATATTTTAGAAATGAAATAATCCTCTTTAGCCATATAAATTATTTAAAATAATTTGTTTCTAATTTAAACCCACAACTGCCTACCATCCTACTTACAATTAAATAATGGCAAACCCCATACTTATTATTACATAACAAAAAAAAAATAATATCTATTTATATCTCGAGCTCAGACACTTAATAATCTGTCAATAGATACTTGTTGCTCTTCCTCGACCGCAATCTTTTATTTATATTTATTTCATAATAACCGACCATTTGCAAACATTGCCTCGGGAACCAATCGCTTCCATTTGATTTCATTTTAGACTCACTCCATCAGTCGTCCATCGATTTTGTAAACAGAGGGAATACCCTTAACCATTTCTCGTAGCAATTCTCGGAACTCATTAGTGTGCACTTGAGCTCCTACTTACACCTTGCCTCAATGCATCCCCTCAACTCACCTTCGAATCATCTCGTTTTTCATGGCCCTGCCTCACAAATAATATTATTCTGCTCAATAAAAGAAGGTGCACAAAAACAAACAGGAAGAGGAGAAAGGAGAAAGGACGAGATTGGCAAGGAATTATACATTTTTGGGCGTGTGAAAAGCAAAACATGGCGAAAAATTAGTGGCCAAAATAGCTGCCACCGAAATGTATAATTAAATACAAATTAGCAGCAGAAGAGAAAAGTTTTTCCCTACTTTGGGGATTCGGTGGATTAAAATCGTCTGGCTACAGAAGAAAACTTTCCGAATCTGCCTTAAAGACCCATCCAACCCCCGCACCCCCCAAAAAAAAGGAAAACCACTTGATGCTAGGTATTACGTATACGCCACGTTATGCGGCAGCTGGCTGAGTGGGAAATCAGTATGGGAATCAGCGCTTAGAGCCAGGAAAACGGGAAAACAGGAAAACGCTTCATTAAGCACGCCCCGTGTTGTCATGGCTTGCTCAAGTGTTTGAGTTTCAAATCCAACTAATTAAAATCTACGCAGCGAAACTTGCTCCCAAGGAAGAGACTGCAATGCCATTTCCCGAGTTCGGACTTGAAATGAGGCAGACTGGTCTGGACCAAACTCTTCAATTGCTTTCAGACACATTTGTTTCACTTTGGCCAAGATTGCGCTTCCATTTGCTGTACTTAAACAGAAGCGCAATTGATGGGAAAAAAAATAACTTAATTACTAATTTCTGAAAACCTTTCTTGGAATTTGTGTCAAATACTTGACTTGATTACAGCTTCCTAGTAAAGTTAAAAGTTAAAGTTAAAATAATTTAATTGGAAACCTTTGTAGTGCTTGCTTGCTTAATTTAATTTAATACATTCTCAAAAAGTTCTAGTGAACTGAATTTAATTGAATTTATATTTAATTTACTCCAATTTTGTTTAATTATTGTTGTTGATTGTTTTCCCAAAATATGCAAACATAAAACCATATTAAATATATACTTGTATATTTAATATCACAAAATCCCCAAAAATAGATAACGTTCGATAGTAAATACAGCCAGTTCTATTTATAACCAAGCTAATAATAACTAATCGAACTTTTTTCCAATTTTCAATCAGTCAATAATAATTCAACCCGGATGTCTACATTCCCATTCAATGTTTTAGCCTTGTTGGTAGTTGTGGCCCAATTAACTCATTTGGCTGGCACGTGTCGTTGAGGTCAGTTAAGGGCTTTCCCCGCCCGATATCCAACATATGGCCATTATCGAGGACTTATCAATATCCGTTGCTGAAGGACAGCGAAAGTGACGACCTGTCTGGCCAAAGTGATAATTGATATTTTATTGTTGTCACTTGTTGCTCCTTCTGCTGTTGTTTATTGTTTTTGTTTATTGTTTTTTGTTTATTGTTTATCCTCCTTCCTCGGTTGGGTTTTAGTTCGAATTTGACTTCCTGCGCTAATCGGCTGACGGGGGCGTGGCCTTCCAATAATGGCCATGACAATGTGCAAGGACCTGGGAGTCCTGTTTTTTCCCCACTTTTTTTTTCAGCGTCTGCGACTCTTTCTGGAGGACGACGCAGAAAGTGTCCAATAAATGTTTCATAGTTGTCGGTTGCTGGTGACATTGTTGACCTTATCAAAAGTACAAATACTCTTACTCCCACACATCCGACATACTACTACTATATATGGGTATGTCCATGGGTGGCCATAAAAAACACACACCCAAAGCACCTTTTGTTGAGTGTTCCTGCTGGGCATCCGATTGGGTGCACTAAAATAAAAGATATATCAAAATGTATCTTTACATTAATCTATTTTAAAACATCTTATCAACCCATAAAAGTTAACTAGACATATTCAAATTAGAACGGATAATTTTAAACAACAATTTTATAACTAAAAAAGGATTAACAAATTTAACTTTTTGTTTTGTATTTTAGATAATTATTTTTCTTCCATACTGATTTTGGAAATTCATCAAAATAAGATAATAATAAATACTGTAAAAATCCAAACTCAACTTTAAAACTAGAAGTAAATTAATTAACAATCAATTTCAAACATTTCAAAATTTTTATTCAACATTTTTCCTCAGTGCGGTTTATCTCTTTGTCTTTTTCCTTCTGTCTTGCCACTTTTAAAATATGCAATAATGCTGGGAGTCGCTGGCCGAAATAGGAATGCGACCTGGTCTAGTCTCAGTCGTTGATGTGGGTTACAAGGACATGATCCAGCCACAACATCAGCATCAGGAATCCGGGTGCACAAAGGCTATGTCAGTCATTCGAGGCAGACATATTGTCTCGGAAATACGAGACCTTAAACCTAGACCTTAAACCCAGACCCAAACCCAAACCAAACCCAACTCCAGCAGCATTTTTACATCCTCTGATGTTGATGACCAGATGGGAATTTTATTTCTGTGATTACTTGTTTTCCAAGGCCAACATTTTTGTCACAATAAAAAATAAAATTCAAATTCTTTCAGGGATTAAAAACCAATTATATTTTTCCTTGACATAGCACACCTGTTGGAATGTTCTTTGAATTTAATAAGGGGTAATTAATGTTTTATAGATTTATAGATTTGCATCCTATATATCATTTAAAATTAGAAAACAAATAAATCGAAAACAAAAACATCGTTCAGATGGATATATTTTACTATATATTTTATTTACTCGTAGGTATTCCTAGCTTGCACATTTCATGTAAATTAGGGTAGGTAGGTAGGACTTGTATCTTGTATCCATTAAATTCTCAAAGAAGGGGTATTCTTATATTCTATACTTTTTATTCCTCCAAGATATCACTTTCTAAGCGATTTTTTTATAAAATTCTAGAGAATTGTTCCTTGGATTTGAGATGAATGCCACCTCGCCAAAGTCATCGCTGGTCAAGTTGGGCCTGCACACCAACAAACAAAAGACTTTGAAGGTTATGGTTCTGGGCCAGAGCGGAGTGGGAAAAACTGGTGAGTTTGGGAAGAACCCCAAACAAAATAATAAGAAACCTCCACTGAAGGAATCCCCCCCTATTCAGCCATGGTGGTGCGTTTTATTACCCGTCGCTTTATTGGCGAATATGATCCAAATCTGGAGAAGATTTACACCTGCCAAACAACGCTGGACAAGGAGCAGATTCAGTTTGACATTCTGGACGCCACCGGCCACCTTCAGGTGGGTGTGGAATTCCACTTACAACTCTTAAATCTTAATGAGGGAATTTTATTTTGTAAATCTTTAACAGGAACTAGATGGTGTTAGTCTGGAGTCCAACATTCGCTGGGCGGACGCCTTCATCCTGATGTACTCCATCACGGATAAGTGCTCCTTCGACGAGTGCAGCCGTCTCAAGTTCCTCATTAATTATAACAAGCGGAGACGTAAGCTGGGATCAGCCAGCAAAGTGGGTAGCAAAATTAAAACATAGCAAATGGGTTTGCTTATACATAAATCTCCTCCTGCAGGACTACACTTTGGATATTCCCGTCATTTTGGTGGGAAACAAAACGGACCAACCCGGTGACCGAATGGTCACCTTGGAGGAGGGTCAGCGTAGATTCCGGGAGCTATCCTGCGCCTGTTTCCATGAGATTTCAGTCAGGGAGAGTGTGGACCAGGTGGGTGGATAATAATTATTAATTATGGTACATTAATTTCAATGTCTTCCGACTTTTAGTTCACTTTTTGAAATTTGAATCACACAGTTTATATAAATTGAAATATAAATTTTACGTCCAAAAATAAAGAAGAATATCTCAAGATTTAAAAAAAAAAATATCTTTAAAAGCGGACTTAATATATTAATATATATTATCTTTTAAATTCCATTTTATATTGTGAATCAAGCTATTCCTAAATTTATAAATCTACATTTTGAACATATAAAAATATTAATAAATACATATAAAAAATTATTTTTAAGGAATGTAGAATATAAGTTAATAAATATTAATTATGAGCCATAAATTTCAATGTTTTCTGGCTTTTAGTTCAATTTATATACTTTTTAACATGCAGAAATAACACTGAAATAACACCTTTTAAATATTTCTTTGAAATTTTCTTTGGATTTTATGATTTAATTTTAGTTCATTAAGCTAAATAGCTAATGATGTGAAAAATCTTTAACTTTATTTTCAAAACCAGGTGCAGAACGTCTTTCGGGATGTGTTCCGCTTCTGGCGTGTCTTCAGCAAATTCCCCAAGCTCAAACGTTCCACCAGCGATGTGGCCAATTCCGGAGATGGAGTTCTCACACCCGACTCCGGATCCTGTTCCTTCTACGATGCCTCCTCCCTGGGTGTGGGACGTCGTTCGTTTTTGGTCATCGGCAGCGCCTGTTTGGAGGAGAGCAGCGGAGATCACACCGAGTCCACAGATGAGATTGCGAGCAGCAGTTTGAGCAGCTCAAGGAGTGACATCGATGCCCCCTTCCGAAGTCGAGCTTCAACGGATGGAACATTGCTCTCCCGACCCCGGAGATGGCGATATCCACCGCCGGGCTGTCTTTTGCCCCACACAAATCGCGTGGAGCGACGGATGAGCATTTCCACCAGGGGCAGCAATGCCAGCTATTGAGGATTCTTAGTCAAGGGAGTTTTTTGGGGTGGGTGACGAGCTTAGTTAGTCAAAATGTTGCGACAAATATATAGCTAGATGTTAAATGGGATGTGAAGTTGTGTTTTTGTGGGGAAGGGGTTGGCTTTAAATTAATCATATAATTTGCTATCATGGTAATATATATTATTCGAACGGCAATTACATAACATAACCAACATTTCCCGACTAATCATCGTCGATTTTAAGCAGATACTCTTCCGCACGCAAAGCCAATTCACGGATGTTCCTCAGACATCCTGCGGCAGCCAACTGCAGCTCCTTGTTAGTGGATCCAATGCATTCCAGCAGGAACGGAACCACACCACTCTGAAATAGCAGAGAAACAAAATAGTGATTAAAAAATATAATAAAAAGCTATTTTTAAAAGATTTTTGGAACAGAGTTTAGAGATTGAAATGGACGAACTTTTTAATTCGGTTCTAAAATGTAATTCTCCGTTAAAAATATATATATTTTTTATAGAGAAAACAAATAACAACTGAGTAAAAAAAGATTATTGGAACAGAAATTAAAGATTCATTAGAAAGAGGTTTAAGCTTTCTATTATATTATATCTCAATTGTGAAAAATTTTAATTCTAGGCTTAACAAACTTTTTTTTTTATGCAGATAATAGTCAAATTTTGAGTATTTTAATTTGGAACCATCACCAAAAATTATCGGTTTAGAAAATAATTTTTTTATTAGAGAAAATAGGAAAAAATAAAGTACTTTAAATCGAAAACCCTCACCTGGTGCATGGTGATGCAGTTCTGCGGATCCATCGATAGCTTCTCCAATGCCATTGCCGTGCTGCGATGCACCATGGGATTATCGCTGGTCATGTAGGTGACAATGGGTGTGACTGTTCGCAGACGTCCCAGTTCCTCGGTATTATTGCCAAAGCAGGCACAGGCGGCCACAGCAGCAGCCAGATTCATTCTCAACAGATCGTCGGTGGTCTGGACGAGATCGGCCAACTTATAGATCACACGGAGATCGGTTAAAATGGCCAAATTCGTCTGATCCTGGGCGATGGTGGCTATGGCGGCACACACAGCTGAAAGGACCATGATATCCTTGGACTTTAGGAGACCCACAACTAGTTCCATGGCCCCCACCAAACTCCTGACCAACTCGGCGGAATCGTTGGCATTGCGGACACAGGGACAGATGGCATAGGCGGCATGGGCTTGAACCCTAGTGCTGTTATTTTTCAGCAATGACCAAATGAGACGCACTGCATCCAGATCTTCCAGAATCCGCATGCTGTCGGGATCTTCGGCGCACTCCTTGAGGGCCTTAGCCAGATTCTCCAGAAGCGGACCATGGGAGCTGTTTAGTAGGGCAACCATCGAGGGCAATCCTCCAGCCTGACGCAGTTGCTCTCGATTGCTCTGGAAGCGCACACACTCGGAGAGAGCTCCCGTGACATTGGTCAAGACCTCGTCGCATTCATCATTCAGCAGGGCCACCAGATGGTTGACCGTCCTCAACTGATCCAAAACCTTGACATTTGCATCGGTGACGGCGCTCATCCAAATCGCTCCAGTTGCCCCTCTCAACAATGGCTTGTTGTCCCTTAAATTCTTGTCCTTGATTATGGTAACCAAGGGCTCTAATCCTCCAGCTTCCCTCACCAGCTCCCGGGTGTTGGCATCGGATGCGCACTTATAGAGCGCAGTGCTGCCCTCCATCTTGAGTTCCGTATTCTCGGAGCTCAAATGGCTAACAATGTCGGGTATCATCCCCTCTGTGGTGATGGCCAATTGGAACTTCGGCTCCGAGGAGCACTTCCTCACGGTTCCCATTATGGGTATGACCACATCGATGTGGCAGGACTTCAGGAGCTGAGCCATTAGTGGCACAATTCCACTCTTCCTCATTTGCTCCATGTTGTGCTTGGAATCGGCCAGAGTCCACAGAGCACGAGCTCCAGCCCGGGTCATGTCCAGGGATTCCAGTTCATCGGCGTTCAGTTGGTCACGAGGAGTCTTCAAAATGCTGGGGGAGAGGATTTTTAATTTTTTAAACGGATTCCTAAGTTTACTCCAACCCACCTCAATTTGATGTCTATGAGATCCACCAGCTTGGGTATTCCTCCACAGGTGCGCACATATTTCCTAGCCAGACGCACCTTGCACACATTGGCCAGGGTTTCGGCGGCCATGGTCTTCAGATCCTTCATGGAGGAGTTGAGTATATCCACGATCAGAGGTATACCATCCAGATCGACGATGGTCTTCCGGATATCGATGTTCAGGGTGATGTCCGAGAGGACCGTAAGGGCGCCCAGACAGCACTTGGTGTCGCTGCACTCCAGGATGTTGACCAGGATGTCCAAGCCGCCGATGTCCGAGATGGCGAACTGATTGATCTGGGTGCTCAGATCGTAGTCCTTCAAGCAGCACAGCGACACTATAGTTGCCGTCTGATTGCCCGCCTTGATGTACTTCACCAGCTTCTGGATGTTGTAGTAATCAGCTGGGATTTCGGCTGCTCGGGCCACCTCTTTCCAGCGATCCTCCTCGTCCGTGGAGGACTCCTCCTCCGTGGTATCCGAATCCTCGGCCACCACCTGGCGCTTGTCCTTGGAGAACCGATTCGGACAGGAACCGCATTGCTCGCGAGACTTCCGATTGCGATTCTGCGACTGTCCACTGTTGGTGGCTTGGATCATTTTTCACGAATTTTCGGGCGCCAATGGGATTCCTGAGATGTGTGTGGGAATTTTTCGTTGTTTTTGAGGGGGAGAATTTGTGGGCTTTACAATTGATTTAACACAAAGTGTTGCTAGGGTGACGAAAGGAGTTTATTAAACTGCCTTCAATGAAACGAGGTATAAGGATTCCTATTTTGAACTGTTTAATATTCTCGTGAACTTATTTGATTTATTTAAATTTATATGTTTTCATATTAATAATAAATCAATATTGTACAGACAATTTTAAATTTCCCTCCAGTTTCAGTTATCGATAATCTTTAAAATACCAAACAGTAGCTAGGTTGCCTTTATTTTGGTATATTTACTTTATGTTACTACCTTACGTTACTTTGTTACGCTACTACGCCGTGACAAAAAGGATTCAATTTCGTGAATTAAATCTGCCATATTTACTATATTTCATCAGTGGGAATTATAATATTTTGAAAAAAATTATATCGTCTATTAACCTGTTGATAAAATGGTTTTGAAAAATTCATGAAGACAAAGGGCTGTGTTACGTGCGCTTACGTGATGACAAGGCACAGCTGTTTACGTTGGCAGCGTGAGCCATCGAGATGAGCAGATAAGTGATTTTCCACTGCGAGAGAAAAACCAGCATTCAGTACGAAATAAACCTTCACCGTTGAAGCACGGCATAGATTTGAGAAGCTTTCATAAAACTTAATAAAAGTTATATTGGATTTAATATATTTCCGGATAGTTATCCTAGCAAATCCACCTGCTAGTTCTGCGAACCGCTATTCGTGACTCAAGAGAATACCTGTTCCCATCACGCACGTGACCTAATCGCCCATCTCTAAGCCTGACGCGTACTTTGTTTTCTATTTTCAATTAAATCGCCGATCTCCGCAGTGAAGCAGCTGAGCGCGTTGTTTACAAACGATAAACGAAAAAGACCATTAAACTCTCCATATTTCTCACCGGGAAATGGGAAATGCGAGCGCCAAACGTGAGACGGATAATCTCTACACGTCGGAGGAGCTCCGCATGCTGGAATCGGCCTACAAAAACGCATCCGGCGGAGCCCTAGAAAAGCTAACCCAGGACAGGCTCGTGGTAAGTGGTGAAGTGTTCGCCCACCCCTCCCCGTTTTCTCGCAGTGCACTTGTGTGTCCCGATGTGCGGAAAATGCGGAAGTGAAAATCAATGCAAGTCCTAAACTGCAGACTGCAGTTACTGCGGGCGGGTCAGGGTCACAAGTTCAGGGCTACGCGGAGAGTGAACTTCAGTGGGGCAACAACAAACAAAAAAAGAACCCGAGATAAACCAAAGTCTTGCCTCAAAAACTGCATGACAAATGACGCTCCACCTGCTGGGCCCGATACCGCGCACAGCGTGGGGTATATATGTTTATCCAAGATTAGTTTTTATCTGAAGTAACATGTAAATCTTCAAATAAGTTATCATGCTTTTTTTTTGTACACATACGATTCTCCTGAGCATATACAATTATACATAAAAATTTGAAACCCTTATGATGGGATATTTATATGCCGAAGCATCCATAAATAGGAACAGTTGAAAGGCAATTAATTTTCTTGTGTATAATAGATATTTGCTTTATAGTAGACACAGATACATTTGTTTGTAAAAGAATCAATTCATTCGAGGCCTTTACAAAGGAATTTATAAGAGCATTGTGGCTGCGTTAAAAAATATGTAATTAAATCAATTACTATATACAAATATTTCATTACATTTTTCATACCAAACTTATAGTTTTTGTTGCTATGTTGATAACATCAATATCACATATCAATTAAATAGTTATTTGTGCTTCTATTATATGTAATAGAATTCCACTTCCTGGTATTTCAAAATCAATTCTAAATTCCACGTGACTTGAGAAATGCATATCTCAGCGTTTGCCAATACAAAATAATGCTCATAATTCATAGTTCAAATCGCCTAGGGTACTCCTGTCCTCCATATCTATATGTAGGCAGACTGTCTTATCAGTTTTGGAATTGATAATTCAGCGGGCTTTCCACAATTTGTCTAATTTGTTTGCCACACGCATTTCGTTGTTTGCCTTTTGCTTTGTTGAATTTGCTTGCTAACGAATTAGTCGTGATTTCGATGACTGGGGTTGTCAATTAGGGCCAAGCCGAATTGAATTAAAAATAAACAATATGCCTAACCCGTTGCGGGAATGGGAGGAATGGGAGGGGGGCCCAAAGTTGCTCCCTTCGTTCAAAATTTGTGGGCACTTGCGGTGGGTTAATCTGTGTCAGCGCTTCCCAGACCTTGGTTCCCTTGTAAGAGCAAGAATTCGCTGACAGCAGCGGGAAAATGTAATGTGCTTGTGTATCCGGTGCACAGTTTTGTTTATATCTTTGTTTTGTTTTTTCGAAAAACAGGAAACTTGGTCGCAAACCATCGAACGATCCCTGGCCGAGAGCACGGCTCAGTTTCTGTTTACACCTACGAAGCCGGGCCTGCAATGCATCAACATCCCGCTGAGGAAGTTCGCGGAGCCCTACTACATGATGGAGCGTGGTACCATCGAACAGAAGCTGCAAATGCTGCTCTCCTCCATGCCACGAACCGGAAATGACACCTTCAACATCAAGCATTTGGAGCAGGTGAGTTCAAAATGCCATTCTTCGAACTCTTCGAACTGCCTTCGCCATCGGAAACCTTGGAAATTCGAGTTGTGAAAGACTTCAAATTACAAAAGAATCGGTTATTTATAGCTACATAACCAGTTATCAGATCCAACAACAACAAAATATTGTTTCTCTGGAAGCGGCTTGAACGTTTCAGTGGAGAGACTCGAATTTGAAATGGTCACCAAGAAATACAATCTAATGGCTTTGAATTTCCCCCTTGTAGTACATCTTCTCTGTGATCAAGAGCTATGTGCATTTGGAGAGCACTTGCAAGGGCTCGGGCATCAAGGACTGGCATGAACTGGGCTTCATCACCACGGAACGTTCGGCCGCCACCTTCGCCAAGGGCCTGCTGCGCAACCTGAGCAAGGATCAGGACCACACATTGCCCATCGAGGCCCTGGAACGCTGGCTCCACGTCACTCCGCAGTTCCTGCAGATCTGGCGTGAGGTCTTCAGTCAGTTGTATTCCCGCCACGGTGGCAGCAAGCGCAACTTAATCAAGGAAATGGAGATTGCCATTCTTCCAGAACTGTGTGGTAAGAAGATTCGATAGGAAACTTTATTTTCCTTGGAACACCTTGGCTAATTTAATCCCATTTTCCAGAGGCTCCCCAAAGCAGTCACTATCGCCCAATCATCGAACTGCCGCATGTCCTGTACATTAACGCTCAATTGCCGCGGGAGCATCGGCACAAGTGGCGCTTTCTCTTCTCATCGAAAATCAACGGCGAGAGCTTCTCCACGATGCTGGGCAAGGTGATGGACAAGGGACCCACGTTGTTCTTTATTGAGGACGAGGATCAATACATTTTCGGCGGCTATGCGTCAGAATCTTGGTCGCTGGGTCCCCAATTCTGTGGCGATGACAACTCGTTTCTGTACACCTTAAGCCCGGCCATGAGGTGTTTTAGCGCCACAGGTTATAACGATCACTATCAGTATTTGAATTTGAATCAGCAGACAATGCCGAACGGCTTGGTGAGTAATGCCTATATATAATTGATTGATTGCTCTGCTAATTGTTTATATATCTCTGCTGAAATACAGGGAATGGGCGGTCAGTTTGAGTTCTGGGGTCTGTTTATTGACTGCATGTTCGGCGACGGACAGAGTGTTGAGAGCTGCACCACATATCGGGATTATGTTCAGTTGAGGTAAACTAAAAACTTGTCTAAACAAAAAATCATTAAAATCTGATACCATGAAATGATCTACAGCAAACGCAAGCAATTTAAAATACGCAACATGGAAGTCTGGGCTGTGGGAGACTTGCCGGTGAAAGATGAGGATGAAGAAGGCGCTGGGGACGGTCAGGTATGTAACTATTGCTCATTATTCGTGAGTCGTGTAAATAATGAGTTATTTAATCCCATAGAAACGCTCCGTGTTGGATAGCAATCTGGAGGATCGCGCCATATTGGAAATATCCGGCAAGCAAATGCATTCGGATGGTTTACGCGAACCCGGCATGGACGATTGATATTATATGGGTCTAATCAGAGACAAAGCTTTGTTTTATCATGTTCAAGAATTTAAAAGACCATGCCCGTTTTGGGTGTGCAGTTAATAACTTAATTCTCTTTCCTTTAGCCTTATCGCGATCCCTATCGAATCACACAGAAAAGTCCTGCGAACAAAACGATTATTTGTTCTATCCATTCCTATAAACGTCTTTGTTTAGCTATTAAAGTTTATATATATACAATGTATAATGGATATAGTTTATATAATACTGAAAGTATTGTTGTTGCGTTTTAGATCTAAAAAGTGTGAAAATGGAATCATTTAAAAAGTATAAACGAATGAGCGAGCATCATAAGCAATGTTAATTGTCGAATTTTTCCCCTTTTTATCCTGCGTCAATAAAATGCAAAATATTTGCTGAATTATAATTTATTCCTAAGACTTTAAACTAAGGGTAACATTAATCGGGCGAACAATTTAAAGCTGTCATAGTGGACTTTTCTGGATTAAAATTTTACTAAAATTTTGTAATTTCAATTAATTTAAGGTTTATATGGTTTCCACTGCGAAATCTTTCAATGTTAAAGTGCGCTTCGGAATTCTAACACATTTTTTAAATTATCTTCTTTAATGTGTTTAAAAAGTCATTATTTATCAAAATCATTATTATGATTTGTATGTTAGGTGGGTTGTTCTTGTAACTATCTTGGCATTCCGAAGCGCACTGCATATTATTGCCAAACATCAATTATATATCTGTTTATTCATATCTCTTGGTTTTATATGTCCACTGCATAGCCGGAGAGTGTCACCCCGGGAGCAATCTCCTCCTCCACATAAGAGCCTGCCTCCTCGAAGGATCTGGGATTGCCGTCCTCGAAACTGCGACCCACACTCGACGGATTCTGTCTCAATGTTGGATTCCGGTTCTGTTGGCCAAAGTTCCGCGATACTCCATAGTTTCCAGATGCTGAGTTATAGCCCTCGTCCTCCTGGAATCTACGGCCCGTGGATCGAAGTTTGGGCGCCTGGAATGTGTGCTGATCAGCGTCCGATCCCCGACGATTGTTGAAGTCATAGGTGCTGGTCTCCGAGCCCCTCGGATAGTTGGTCTTGCGCAGCATGGCCTTGAAGTTAAAAGGGGGATCCTCAGAGTTCTGGCAGGGGATTTGTTGTTTGTGTTTAAAATTGAATCAGAAAAACTAGTTACTGGATCCACTTACATCTCCATCGTTACGTGCCATGTTCTGGAGCTCCCTCACCGGATCGGATGGTGGGTACGAGGATCGCTGTTGATAGTTGCGTTGCTGCTGCTGGCTGGGATTGCGGTAGTTGTGGGATGAGGGCATGGGAGGTGGTGGTGGAGGCGCCGCATAGCCCTTCAGGGAGTTCCGTCTCGATCCGGAGCGATGGACTCCCCAGTTTTGGTTGCTGCTGCTGTTGTAGTTGCCATTATAGTTGCTATACGGATTATTATAGGCATTCATGTTCATCTGCATTTGGTTTCTGGAAACGAGTTAAAAATTTATTTAACAAAATTATTATAAAATTAAAATTAACAATCCACCTTCTTAGCTGCTGCGGATCCCTGAAGAATCCCTGATTGTATATATTATCGCTCTCTCCCATCCGATCCCAGTTGGTCTGACAAGCCTGCTCCTTCTTGTAAGCATTGTAGGTGAGGGCACAAGAGGTCATCGATGGATTGCGCTGCAGTGGACTGTCCCAGGCCTCGTCATCTTCCATGTGCTGAGTGAGCAGCTGGTTGGGAAAGGTCTGACGGGCAATGGAATTGGCCGGATCCACCATATACTGGGTGTCGTAGAAGGGTATCTGGTCCAGCCGGAACGGCATCTTCTTCATGGGCACAGGCAGGGGTCCCAGCTGCGAGGAGTTCACCTCCCTCATATTAATCCTCTCGAAGGGCACTGCCCGGGTGCATTTGTTTAAACCAGCCACCATGCGTTGGTTGTAAATGTGGACCTACGAAAGGGGTTTCAAAATTAATAAATATTTTAGTACTTATAATATTAATATAATTTATTTAAATATTTAAAACCTCTTTTACTAATTATAGCAATGAAAAACTCTTTCATTATTATTTTAATACAAATTTCGAATGGTTAATAGCTTCAAGATCTTCCTTTATTCAGATTCAAGATATTTTAACTCACCTGCTGGGATAGATTGACAAAGTCCTGGAAGCGAGCCGCCCTGTAGTGGAGCAGCACCTGGAATATGGACTTCTCTCGCCATTTCTTGGCATATGGCCGGATGAAGTCGGCGGTGTTCTCGTTCAGCTGTCCGGTCTTCTCATTGACCAACGGTGGGAGGCGGACCCGGTCGCGGAATCCTCGGTAGGCTGGACAAATGAAAAGAGAGAGAGAAAGAGAGAAGCCGAGAAGGCAGCTAGAGTAACCCATTAAAAAGGCGGTCAGCGGGGGCGGGACGGAGGTGGATGGGAGGGAAGTCACCTTAATTTAATTAAATTTTCATTTCTTTTCTACGCAGCACTTATAATTCATCTCTCACTGCAGGTGCCGTCGATGTTAAGTGTTATGTCTCAGACTGCTATAAGCCGATTGGTTGCATCAGATACAGATACAGATACAGATACGAGTGTGCCCCCGGGGAGGGGGTGGTGGGGATAGGGAGGGAGCCACATTTGACACCACTAAGCGGCTTAAATGGTTGCCGAGTCCCTAGACTAGTTGATTACTTTGTTGTTGTTGTTTTTTTTTCGTTTTCTACATTTTATTTGTTGTATTTGCAGTAGTAGTTGTATGTAGTAGTACGAGTAGTAGTATTATCCATCGATATAGTGATATAGTGTGTATAAATGGTATATAGTATGGGGCCTATTCGTCGACGTCGACGGAGGCCTGTTCGATCTTCGAAATTCGCACCGCCGCCAGAGCCTCGTCCATTCTGGCCTCGAGGAACATCTCCTCGGCCTCCGAGTTCGTCTCACTTATGTCGATGTGCTCCTCGTCGTACTCTTTTAGCCTATCCACCTGCGTTTTTTTACCTTTTTGTATCTTGGAAGCGGCCACATCGTGATCCTGTCCCTTTTTGCCCACTAATAATAGGGGAGTTTATATTAGATTTTTTTTTTTTAATATTTTGTTTATTAATTTTCAACTTACATTTGAAAACCTTGCCGCCTTTAACGCGTTTCCGAGCTAGAAGGGCACGCATCATGGACTGCACTTTGATGACCTTCTTCACCTGCACCTCATAAGCTCTGTAAAAAAATATATTAAATTTATATAATTTAATTTAATATATATAGTTTAAAATTCTCACCTGGCCAAGAACTCATCATTGTAGTAACGCAAAAATACCTTGTTCTTGCCCAAAGCCCAGCCTTCCATCTTTAGACGCAAGAACAAAAGGCGACAATTATCCTTTGTCATTTCCACGGGTTCGTCAAAATCGAAGGCCAAAAATTGGTAACTAAATACATAAAAATTACCAATATTAATATTGTTTTTAATATTTTCAATCAATAATATTTTGAAATTTTAAAGTGATATGGGGATATTTGGTATTAAAACTCTATGTCATACACAATTAAATCTGGTGAAATTTGAAGTTTGATATATATAAGATAATAAATTATTTAACAATTTTTTAACAATACAATATGTATACAAAATATACATCATATACAGTATACAAAATATATATCATAAAAAAGATGTTTAAAAAAAATAGATTTTTGTATTATGCCCGAAAGTATGCAACGAAATTTTGATACTTTTCAAATTATATTGATAAATAAACAATATTCAAACTTCTTACCGTCTCAGGAACTCCTCGAAGGGCAGCCGGGAGCTGAAGCCCTTCTGTCGGGCAATGACCGTATCCAGGACACCCAAGGCCTTCATCTGCTGCTGTACCACGTCCGAGTGGAAGGCCCTCGGCTTGTACTCCAGATCAGCGCGTATGCATCGAACAAAATGCACGCCGAGATTCGGATTCTGGCTGAGCATTTTGAGCAGGGTCAGGCAGGTGAAGCGGAAATTGGCCGCCAGAGTACGTAGATTGTTCACCTGGGAGATGCAGCCGGCACTCAGGGTGTTCAGGGCCTTTAAAGAAATTAAATGATACATTCAATTTCTAGATTTTAAGATACATATTTCTACAAGCGTTCTGAAAGGTTTATCATTAGGTTATTCATTTTTATTTATTAAAGTAACTAATTTATTTATTTTATTTTAATAAGGTATCAATATTATTTGTAGTATTAATTTCAATTATTTTTTTAGTTACTCACATAGGACCTGCGCTCGGTTTCGTCCTTATGCTGGACGGCCTCAAATGGCATTGTCAGATTGCCGGCCTTGGTCAGTTGATTGGTGAACATGAGCATGATGCTCTCGTCCAGCGAGGAGCGGAACGTCTCGATCATCTCAGGTGGAACAAAGTCCCTGTTGATGTCGGTGAATGCGCGCGTATCGTAGATGATGCGGCCCGTATAATGAGCCACGGATATCTCAGTGGCAGTGTGCTTCTTCACAAACTGGCTGTGCTTCTCCGAAACGCGATCTTTGAAATTTATTTATTTAAATTTTATATTTAATAGTTGGAATTACCGAACTCACCCATAATTAAGTCCTGATCCTGGCAGGAGCGTGAAGCATCATCGATGATGTAAAAGAGTCCATCCGGCTTGGTTAGTAAGTTATCCAAAGCGGTTTTGTTGTCATAGAAATTCAAGTTAATGGTATCAATATCTTCAGCTTCCATTTCCAGCATTTCACTGATGAAGATGCGCTGGTTATAGTGATATTGCATCTGTTCATTCAGAGTGTTGATCATCAGTTGCTCCAGACCATTCCTGTTGAAGCACTCAAAGCCAAACATATCGTGGATGACAATGGTGTTGGTGTCGCCACTATAAAATTAAGGGAGAATATATTGAGATACTTATTTCCGTAGGAAAAAACAGAAAATTGTAATGATCTAAGATTGATCTTCAACCCAGAATTGAAATATCTAATAATACTCACAACACCGCCCTCGGGAAGGACATGTTCATGTTGATCCTGTTGATGATGAAGTCCACCAACCGGGAGTAAAGAGTGCTGGACACCGCATCGCGGGCATCCCTGGCCTCCTCTGTGGTATATTGACGCCTCTCGGCAATGCCTCCCTTGACCATTATGAAGTTGGTCAAAGACCACATGAATTTCTTTTCATCCACGCGTAAGAGATCCGAAATCCGGGATACAATATCCGTATTTTCGACCTCGGCAAACTTGCCCGTCTGCCGGAAACGGATGTTGCCAATATTCAAAATGGCCGCCAGGACCTTGCGTACGGTCTCCAATTGCTTGTGATTGAAGTCCAAGTCCCGAAGGATGTCCTCAAACTCCCGGAAACGCTCCACATTTCCCTCCGGATCATCGCGACGATATTTAATCTTCGATGGTAGAGCCTCTGGCGGAACACGCAGATATCGGTAATTCCGATCGGCCTTGAGGTTATAGTCCTTCAGCAGATTCTGCTGATTCATGAAATCATAGAAGTAGTAGAAGATATGGAAGTTGTGCTGAGTGCCATCCATAGTGGCCACCCTCAACTTCTCCAGCATGTACATATTGAAGACGGCTCCACTCATCTTCCCGGTCTTGCCAAAAGTCAAATAATATTGCATCACACATCTGGTGGAGTCGTTGTTCACCGGAGTCCCAGCATTCACCAACATCAGGATGGCCTTGATGGAGCTCTCCACCCGGCCAGTTGCTCCTCGATTTCCATCACCCAAATAACACAAATGCTTGATAATCAACTGGGCATTGGTGGATTTACCCGAGTAACTCTCCCCGGACAGGACAATATGCTGCGGTTCCCGATGATGCAACATGTCCTGGTAGGCAATGTCAGCAACCGAAAAGATATGCGGTTGATTCTCCGAACGCGACTTGAAGCGGTATTTGGCATGGAACTGGGAAGAACATAAAATATAATATATTGAAAATAATATATTGAAAATAAAATAAATTATTTAAAAACTTTTGTAATTATTTAAAAATGTTACTAAAAGTCACTCACCTCCGGAGAAAACTCCTTTTTAATTTCATTGGAATTCAAAGACAGCAAAATATCGCCAATAAAAGTGAAGGACTCGCCATTCATCATGCGGTTTCTCAGGGACTCGATGATGCTCTCATCCACAGGATTCTCCAGGGCAGCCAAATCCTCCTGATACATTCGTTCCGGCTTCTCATCGAATCGCTTTACATAGCCACGATCCACAAATAACTCTGGCTCCTTGTAGAGCGACTTAACATCCCTGGAGAGCTCCAGCATTTCGGAGATATCCGAACGCATCTCATCCTCGTTCTCGATGAGTTCGGTGAGAAAAGGATGCTCCACCATCTCAACCATCATGGGACGATTCTCGGCATTCTTCTCCAGACACTCCGATACGAAATCATTGATCTGCTGCGACCAGTTAGTGGGTCGCATCAAGGTTGGCGGTGGATTCCGCACGATCTGGAACATGGCCCTAGTGGGATGCATATCGGCGAACGGAGGCTTTCCATCCGCCAACTCAACGGTTGTGATACCCAAGGCCCAGACATCCGCTCGCACGGTGATATCGGGTTCCCTGGACTCCATGGCGGCCACCACTTCGGGGGCCATCCAACAAGGGGAACCCACGCAGGTGCCCCTTTTCCCCATTGTCGAGTCCACCTGACGCGATAAACCAAAATCGCACAGCTTCACCCTTCCATTTTTGGTCAGCAAGATGTTGTCACCCCTAATGTCCCGGTGAAGGACATGATTGCGATTGAGTTCAATGGCCGCCCGACAAGTCTCCCGGATAATGTAGGCGATGTGCTCCTCTCGCATCCGGCGATCCAGTTTCAGGAGCTTGTTCACCATATCCACGGCGGTTCCTCCTGAGCAGTACTAAAAACGAAAAGCAATTAAAAATAAACAGATTTTTTAAATACACGATTTTTTATTATAATATTTTTTAGGTTTTTCAAAAGACAAAACTTTAACATTAAATAATGCATATTTTTAAGATCTTAATAATTCAAGGACATTGTTTATTTTCCAAGGATTGATTTTTTATACCAGCATAAAATTGTAGACCAGGATTTTTGTGTGTTGGTTTTAGTCTTTACATTTAATATTACAAAAAATCCAAGTAAAGATTTTATTTAAGTATCCAAGGGACTTAGTTATTAAAGGACATTTCCATATTTCCCCGGCAATAAAAATATTAGAATAAATATTTTTGATGTATTAAGAGATTTCATATTGAAATACAAATAAAATGTTTTGTTTTTATTTAAACTTTAAACTCACCTCCATGACAAACCAGATCTCATCTGGTCCATTGGGCTTCGATAGCTTGTAGACCCCGTAAAATTCTGGCAAATTGGGATGAGCACAGTAGTCCCTTAGAGTGCGATACTCCTCCTCGATCGACACCTGGTGCTCCTCATCGTAGTGCTGGATCTTCAAAGCCACAATCCGATCATTGTCCAACTCCTTGGCCCGAAAAACCTTGGCATTGACACCCTGGGCGATCTCCTCGAAGATCTCGAACTTATCCGTCGGATCCGGCAATTGCGAGTACGGCAAATACATCCTGACTAAACTTTCGATATATAATCCTATGTGGTGGTTGAAGTGGTTTAAATACTTAGGTGAAAAGGCAAACGGGTCGTTGAAAGGTTCTCCGCTCTTTTTATTTTCCCTGTCAAATCGCATTAAGTTGGTCAAAAGCTTGTTGCGTAAAATATTTTAAGGGCTTCTTGTCGTTACGAAAGAGGTAAAACTAAAGATTATTTTGTAGTCAAGGAATACATTTTTAGGGATAGCCTTTTCTGTACAATTTTTGTTTATTATTTGTAAGTTTTAACAACTTCAATTCAGACCACTTTAAAATGATAAATATGTTCTTCTAACAGGACTAAAATGCATTACATTTTCTAAAATTTGAATATTTATTTTCCCCTCTTTGATATGCGTTTTAAGAGTTTGTTAATATTTAATCCATGGTCAAAAGCGTATTAGAGACCAGAGAATCCTTTCAGGACCTTTTAAATAATTTTGTAAATTTGATAGTTATGTCCACCTTTGATTTAAGCTTTCTCAAAACAACTCTTTTCGATTCACAACACACTTCTTCGATCACTTAATCCTTAAATCCTTTGGGACGCAAAAACACTTTCCAATCTGCTGACTTGAAGATATATATATTTATGGTATTTGGAAAATTTCGAACCGACCGCACGCATGCAGCACGTACCGCTGCCGAAAGCCAACTAAATGATGGGCCAATGCAATTGACGGCTTTTCACTGGCTAGGAAGGAAGCCCCTCAATGGGCCAAACAAACACCTTGGGCAACTATTTAGCCGGCTAATTCAATTAGCCACGGCGACATTCACGTGCCAGAGCAAAACAAAACCCAGGTGGGAAAATCGTGAGAGGTGAAAGGGAAAACGAACGAAGCGAATGAAACTCAGCTGATTGACAGACTAATTATGCATCTTATTATTCGTATTTACAAAATATACTTTCATACTTTCATATATATATATATATGTATATATATATAGATTCATATGCAAATGGCTAAGCATTTGCACACTGTTATTAATGTCGTTGTTATGATGTTCTTGTTGCGTTTTAATACTGATTTTTCTGTGTGAGTGTTAAGTTTGTTATTGATTGAAGAAAAGTCTTTTCTTATGCGCCGGTCGAGGCTTTCTCTCACTCTTTCTCTGTATTTATATTTTTTTTTTTCTGGATGCTCTTGTGGGTCCTGTTCCGGTTGCGGATCTGATCTTCAATTGCACACACTAATCCACTCCTCCACGTGGCACTCCTCGCACTCCACGCTACAGCACCATTGAAATTTACAGCGACACCGCTCCGCCCGCCTCTCGATGATTTGGCTGTGGCCACGCCCACAGCAGAGGGAGGCGCATCCGTCGCTGGTCGTCGTATTCCGGTTGCACTTGCGGCCCACGGTGCCTGCGGGGAAAGGGATAAAAGATTTCCAAAATTAATTTTTATTTCAAAAGGAAAAGAAAAGGTACATCAAAGAACCAACAAAAAAAAATATATATATATATATCATAAATTGGCGAAATTATATTTATAATTAAAATCATATTTTAATAATGGAATTGAACTATGGTACATTGTTTTAACACAATATAGTTATTTACTACATCATTTTTAAGAATATTAGGTAACTTTGGAATACAAAGAATCAGGGCCCAGTTTGTCCTTTATTCTTCAGGAACTTTAAGTTCAAAAACATGTCTCTTAAATTATTAAAAATTTGTGAAAATATATTATACTATCTAACTATGAAGTAAATATGTTGCCAATTTAATGGAAAAACATTTATTTAAATTTTATAAGTTTCAATTGTTAAAACTGAACTTTAAAGGAATTTTGGTAATCGTCTCATAAATTTATTGAATAGCATCTAAATCGAATATCACTAATTATAAAGCTTATAAACAATTGGATTTAAAATCTTAGATAATAAATAAATCACATTTAACTAAATCTGATTTTTAATGCTCCAATAAATTAATTTTGTATTTATTAACCTTGTTGCATAGCCTTATTTAGAGGATATAAAATAAAAATGAGAATTGAGGCTATTAACTTGTTTTCTATTTTAATAACATTTTATTTGAACAATACAAAATTAAATCATAAATAAAATATGCGAATATAACATATTCCTTATTAATAGAGTTACGCTTTATATGGAAATCGTAGATAAATTGTATCTAAATCCCCCACATTGGAGGACAGGACAGGCGTTGGCCTGCCGCCAATCAAAAGGCCATAAATAAACTATTAAACTAAAGCATAAACAAAGTATAATAATTGTTTGGACGACGATAATTGCCAACGTTAATTGCCATCATTTGCCTAGACACGACACCGGACACGAGCACATGAATCAAAACGCCCGATGGGCTGGTCTCTGTCTCCATCTCTGGCTCTAATCCCCGCCAGCTTCCCATTCACTCCCCAGCCACCGGGCTGAGCCAGCGATTAATTATAAATTTGCGTCGTAATTAACACTTTTAAACTGGCAGCAGCGGGTTTTTGATAATTTGCAAATGTGTCAACAGCTAAAATGGCCAACGAAAATTGCAAGTGGCAGTTAGACGACGATGTCGATGTGGACGTGCCTCAGCTTAGTCAAAACTATTAAGTCGGGGGCGTAGGCAGAGAGGTTTAGAGGGGGTGGATAAATAAAATGAAACAAATAAATTTTTGCTCATTTTTTTAAAATAATTGCCCAGTAGCACAACGAAAAAAATATCTTAAATTTGTCAATTTAAAAATTAGGAATATTTTTTCGAATCTCATTTAAATTTCAAAAGTTAGTTATTCAATAGACATTTAATTAAAATATTTGATATGAAACCCCTCTTAATTTTTTTTAGATTTCTCCTCTGCTTAAAAGTATCTGATTCAAGCTGAGTTTATCCGATCCAATCCGAACCGATCCGATCCTATTCGATCTGAGTTAATCTAAGCTGCTGTGCACATGCGTCGTTGTCGGTGGGTTGCATTTTTGTTGTTTTATTTATTTTTTTTTTTTGTGAATTATGTGGCATGTTTGGTAGCCCGTTTAAAAATCGTTTTTATTTTTGTTGCTGCCACTGCCACCGCTGCTGCTGTTAATTTGCATTTGTGATTTATTTATTAGTGGCAAATCAAATTTATCGCCACATCGTATCGGTAAATCATTTTTAATTAGTTGCACCGAATGTCTTAATAACAAAACTGTAACATTTTCATTTATTAGGTCAGACATTTCAGACAACACATAAATGTTGTAAGATAATTTTACATATTTTTTAAAGAATTAATATTTAACTCACCCTGTATATCAGCTCCCAGATCCCGCTCACAGAAGTTCGGCGATCGCTGATAGTAAAACAAGGATGTCTCCAGCTTGCGGGCCATCCTGGCTGCATTTTTATCGGAGTTCGGCTGCCGGTTACCGTGATCCTCGTGCCGCCTGGACTCCGAGTCCGTTGAGCCTTCCAGAGCTCCCGAGGCATCTCCATTATCCATGTCGGGCGACGAGGATCCCGAGCCTCCATTGCCACCATTGGATTTCTTATTGCGTGCCCGTTTCAAGACCACCACGGGCTCACCATTGCCGAGATTCGACTGATCCACCAGGATGGCCTTCCTGAACTGATGCTTCAGTACCTTGCCCACAATGTGAAAGTCGGGAGCGGACTTCCAGCAGGTCTTTAGCTGGCAACTTCCAGACATTCCGTGGCACTTGCAACGGAACTCCATGTTGTTGGAAACGGCCTGAAAAGGGTTAAGGAAAAAGTTAGGTTCTTAAATATTTATATATTTTTTCTTCGGGAATATAGCTTATATTTAATAAATTAACATCATACTGTGTTTAACTAGTTAAAAAAAAATTAAAAAAAATATATATTTCAGTTTTAAAATAAGGTAATTAATCTGTTTTCCCATTTACTTTTCCAATTATTCTTTAAAATTTAAGATGTCTACTTACTATCCTGCCGGCATGATTGTTGTGCAGATTGATCTTGGACTGAATATCGCCGGCCTTCTCCCGGCAATCGAGGAAGAGCTTGGAGTACTCCACCCCGAAGTCCATGTTGTGGGAGCAGCCGCCCCACTTCCAGCGGCTGGCGATCTTGGAGCGCTCGTATTTCTTCTCCTCCTCGGGCGTGAGGATCTGGTTGGTCTCCAAGTACTGGAGGAACTGCTTCTTCTCCTTGTCGAGCGACTGGCGCAGGTTCTTGTTGAGGGTCTTCCGATTGATGGTCGGGTCGCAGCCGCAGGACATCAAACGGCCTTGGCTACAGGCCCGGGCCACGCTGTGGGCCACCCCGGCGGCCGAAATGGCAAAGGCGAACGCGCTCTCCCGGTAGCCTAAAATGGTAAGAACGAAATACATAAATAAGCTGGGCCATATAGTACCATTGGCCATTGGATGTGGATTTGGAATGGCAGAGGCTGGAGGAGGTTCTCTGCCCCCGGGGGAATCATTGGCAGCAATTGCAATTTATGCGGTGTTATTTTTAACGCTGCATTCGCAAGCAGCGGCCGCCCTGGGAATTCAGCGGCTTTTCAGCTTTGACAAGATCGCCAAGCTGCTGGACTGTGACAAAACCATTTTTAATGATGCACTCCACACCCACCCAAGGCTGGGATACACTAAAAGAAAACCAGTTGGTCATAAAAATAAAGTTTAGTACTTCAATAGGTCAATAATTGTATTGGAAAATGGTATCCAGGAAAACATATTTTAGAATGTTCTTCTCACATGTTTAAAGTATTAAATTAATATTTTTAAAACTCTTAAGACAAAATCGGTAAAAAATCAAATTTATCGCTTTTTTACCATGTGTTTTTTTAGATTTAAAATTTAATTTTTAAGAATACCAACATAAATATGGATAGTACAATTTTGTTGTATAGATTATCCCGTGAAAACAATTTCAGAAAGTTATTTTGGCATGCTTAAACTATAAAATTATTATTAAAAAAAACAATAAAGATAAAATCGGGAAAAAAATAATATTTATTATTTCTTTGCCATGCTTTCTCTGAGGTTTTTTGATTTAAAATAATTTTTTGAAATAATTCTTACACGAATATGCATAGTAACATTTTGACGTATATATAATTATCCTTGGAAATTTTTTTTAGAAAATTCTTTTTACTTGTTTAAACTATTAAATTAATATTTTTTAAAACAATAGAAATACTATTATTAGTTTTTAAAGAATTCCTACATGATATATCGCATAGTAAAACAGTGTTGTATATATTATTAGATTTTAGGATGAAGAACAGGGAAAACAATATATATACCCCAAATACATTATAAAGCGAATTGGCCAAGTGTATTATTTGAAATGCCTTTTACAGCGCTGTCAGCTGTCAAATGGCTGTCAAAAATGTTGACGTTAATCATGGTCGACATGGCCGTGAGTGGCCCAAAGTTGGCAACATTTGTCAGCGATTGACATGCAAATGGTCAGCGCCACTTTGCATAAGTCCAAATCCGACTCCGAATAGGAATACGAGAGGGAGAGAGAGATCTCCAAGCCGGCGACAGTACATATGTCAATGTGACAGGCTTGCATCATTCCGGGGTCGCAGATTGGACACTCCTCCCGCTGTCAAGCAATCAGTCAGTCAGTCAACTTGGCCAGTCCGTCACTCAGGATGCGCACGAATGCAAATGTCAATGTTGTGACAAGTTGTCGTACAGATCGGGCGAACCGGTGATCCAGCGATCCGGTGATCCATCGATCGATCGCTTGGATTGCACTGCAAGTGCAATGGAAAATTGTGTGTGTAGCGCGCATTTGATTGACGATTAAGACGCCATCAATCAAGGCATCAGTGGCGAAACAGTGGCCCCCACTCCTTACTCCCCATCCCATCTTTGTCCACTCCCCGAAATCAGTGATCGCTGATCTGCGGATCGGTGATCGCGGACTTGATTTATGCACGCTTTGTTTGTCCCAGGCCATTTGCAAATCCAAATCACATCACTGCCAACAGTTACATTTGACAATGCCTTGGGGTCTCTTGATCTCCCGATCTCTCGCGCATAAATTGGCCACAAAGTCGCGATCGGGAGGCTGCACTGGCGACCTGTCTCGATCGTCTCAGTCCGATCTCAGTCTGAATATCCAATCTCCCAGCTACCCAATCCATGATCCCCCTTCTCCGTTCCCCGATCCTCAGTTCCCAATACCCAGTCCCCTGTCTCTTGTCTCGTGTGTTGCAATCCCAAGTAATTGTTTGCGACATACGTCGCTCGCTTGTTGTCACATGCAGAGAGAAAAGCGAGAGCGAGAGATATTTGCGGCAGAGAATCGGAGAATTGGAGAAGAGCAGCGAGTTGCGGAGTTGAAGTTCGAGAGCACACTAAAAAACATAGCCTACAAAAATATAATAACAAATTATACAATGATTTTCAAGTATTTTGTAAATACAATTTACGAATAATTAAAAAAAACCAAAAGTTAAAAGTATGAAAATTATAGGGATAACTAATTATCTAAAAAGATACTTCGTAAAAATAATTTTAATGGGGAAAAACAAAATTTTACGATAGCTAATTTTCTGGAGTCTTAGGAATAACTAAAAAATATAAATATTTTTCAATAAAATTTAGGAATTATTTTATTAGTTAAAAGTAAATTGTTTTGAAAAATATAAAGATATAAAATTGGCTAAAAGGATGCCTTAGGAATTTCGAAAAAAATATAAAAAATAAATTGAAAGACTGACACTTTTCTGGCACTTCAGGAATTAAAAAACCAAAAGAAAATTGCTAAAAAAAGGGAAGATATCAAAATCGCTGAAATAAAACTTTTTGAGATAAGTAAAAATAATTTGATGGGAACAAAAATAATTAAACTCCTAGATACTATTCTGGAACCTTTGTTAAACAACAACAATTAATAAAACATCTCAAAAGGTACAATCGAATTTTAAGCATATTTTGGGCATTTTAATTTTATTTATATTTCATAGAACTTTTAAAATATTTTCCCCGAAATATTTTTAAGTGTAGATAATCCTTTTACTACTTTTGTGCAGCGGCCTTTGGGCGAATCCTCCTCTCTCTCGCTCCACTTGATTGACAATAATGCATGGTAGCAGCAGCAACGGAGTCGAGAGTCAGGAGCAGCAGCAGCAGCAGCAGCAACCCAATCCAAGATCAGCGATCTGCAACGATCGACGATCGACGAGTTCCATAAGTTATAGTAGATGTATGCAAAATAGTTGACCTGTCCCCGTGCTCCGGATTCGTTTCGATTCGATGCGATTCATTTCGTTTCGTTTGGATTGTCAGTCATTGTGCGAGTTGAGTTGAGAATTGGCTGGGCGACCGGGCGACTTGATTTGTTTCGTTTCACTTGGTCGGCCGGATCGGCCTGGCCCCCGATCTTGTTGAGGTCCGGCGTCCATTTGTCCGTCCATCGGATCGATCCGATCCCTGACTTTGTGGCTGCCTTTCTGCCCTTATAAGTCGTCTTCGCGTTGCTGTTGGCCTGTCAATATTGACTCTCGTTATGTGCAGTTCCTTCCTTATTTAATGGACGCACGAACGGGCCGGGTTGACAAACGGACAGGCGGACAGTGGACAGCGGACAAGCGGACAGCGGACAGACCAACGGACGGACAAATGGACAGACAGACAGACGGACGATCCGCAGACATGTCAGTGACATAAGCTTGGGTTTACCATATTGGCTGAAGGCTAGTCGAGAGTTACTTGGAAGTGCTGCTTAATGTTGCTGCTGTTGTTGCTGCTGCTGCTGCTGGTGTGGCATGCATTTGGAGATTTATGGTTCGGCATTGTCTTTTCGGCAATGTTGTTAACTTTAGCCCGTTTTAACTTTAATGCCGTTTTGGCATTTGCCTCGATCCGCTTTCGTGCCCCCGAATGCAAATAATATGCCCAACATTTTGTTGTAATGGAATGATTTTGCTCAAGAATTGCAGAGATTCGGTGTTCCCATTTGGGTGGAGTTCTTAAAAGTAATTTAAATATTTAATACGAATTTTTAAATAAAAAAAAAATATTATACAATTTAATTTTAAATTAATTTTTTCAAATATTTACCTACTATTTCTTGTTGAAAATTAATATTTTATTTTATATTTAAGGATATTGTATTTGAAGTTACTCATAATTCNAAAACGTTTTTATTTTGTTTAATATTAGTATTTAAATTTATCATAATTGTATCCTTAAAAAATACTTGCATATTCTTCAAAAATTTACAATATTTTATTTTAAAATTCTATTATATTATATAAATTGTTATATATAAAATTCCTTTAAATCGTAGCACTTTCATTAGAATCGATCGAAATCGGATATGGGAACCTCTCCGATAATCACATCAGTGCAATGACAATGACAATGTTGGACTCCGTCCATGTCCACCATCAAGATCCACAACCCCTGACCACATCCCATATTCATTCCCAGGACTGTCCTGTCCCGAACCCGTCCCGTCCTCCCCTTTTTTTTTTTTTGCCGAAAGGCATTCGTTTGTCTGGGGCTGTTCGATGTCAGTGGATGCGGCAGCATCCGTCAACGGAGATAACAATTTTTTAAATTGAAATTGAATGAAGTGGTTTGCTTACAATATAATTTATACGACGAATGCAAATAAATTACGCCAGACGAAAGACGCAGGCCCCGGGCCTTTCCCTTTTAGCTACTGTTGTTGTTCGACTTGTTGTTGTTGTCGCTTGTCGCATTGAAATTTGTGAGAAATCTTCGGAACATCTCCGGGCCAGGAGTATATATCGTTTGCATCTGGATTGCAGTGCCGCCATTTTGCCCATTTGCATTGTGTTGGTGCCCCTTGGACTTCACCCTGCTCCCGATTTCCTTCTATTTGGCATTTTTACAGCAATCGCATGATGCATAATTTAGCTAATGACGCATTCTGGCTAACGAATTGCGTTTTTGTTCCCAGAGCACGGCTCAAGTGTTTGACCAAATTAGTGGGTAATTGAGTGTGGATTTATTTCCCCGAATCGAATTTACATTTTATAATGGCTGCGACTCGATTTCGGAAGCAGTTTCAAGAAATTTATTCAAATTAAATGGCAAAGTAGCTACGAACTTAGAGTGGGTGGAATTTTTATAAAGGTAATGGTCACTTTTGGGTGGTAATTAAATTAGTCCATTTGTATGTTTTATATTAACAGAAATAGCATTTATTTTAATGTAATATTGAGACGTAGTTGTCTGATTTCAATTGAAGAGATACTTATAATTCAATTAACCAATATTAAAGGGTCAAAAACTGATTTTTCGGCCACTGGAGGGTCATGCAATTTAAATTGCAATTAATTGTATTTATGGGTATTTTTTTGTAAAATTAAATTTTCAGACTTTTATTTAATATTCAATTTATATCCTATTTATACCATGACTCATAACAGTGGAAAATCATATTAATTATTGGGTATATAATGTAGTGACCCGAGGAAAATTACGTAATTTAAAAGATGGCCCCTGAAAGATCATACAATTTAATATGTATTTATTTGTAATTATTACCATTTTTAGTTGACAATTTCTGTGGGAGATCCCCACCCTATTCATCCCATCTATTCCATGACTCATAACAGTAGTCAGTGGGAAATTAAGAAGCTTGCAACTTCGCGGAAAACCCGAGATCGGCGCCTGTGATCAGAGTTACCGCTACTTGTTGGCCAGCAAACAAAAGAGGCTTAGAATGCGGCTCGCCTTTGTTGTACTTTTATCATTTGGATGGGCCAGTGTGTGCGATCTACCCATCCATACATATATACATATATATATATATCTAGCCATCATAAGGCACACGCCGCGTGGGTTTGAAGGTAATACAATGCCCCGCGGACAGATTAAGATATCAAAGTCAAAGTTCGCATAGCCGCCGTTTTCGAGTCGAGATGCACCGGACTGTGACAAAACGGTGGGTCCCCGATCTCTCAGAACAATCTCCACTCAACACTCTTACTTGGCCACATAGAAATTTGATCTAGTCCGGGATCGTCAAGGTGCACAGCAGGAAAAAGTTTATTTTTATTTGGTATTCAAGTTAAAAAAAGGTCAGAGTTTAAGGTATTCAATCGGTTGCAAACGATATTTAATAAGTTATTTTAAGGAATGTCTTATTTCTTGTTAATTATATATATGATTAAAAATAGAAATACTCATGATATTTTGTATTTATAATATTGATTTACTTCCTTTTTACATAGGATTTTAATATTTTTAGAGAGTGAATACTCTTGAGAACATTTGAATAAAATTATTTCATTATATTTAAATTATTAAAAAAATGTTAAATAAATATTTACTCATACACCAACTTATTAATATTAAAGAATTATCAATCGAATTCTTGTATTAATTTATCTAATGAAAATAGATCATAAACATTATTGAAGATCTTTTAAATAAACATTTGCACTCATACCAAATTATTAAAATTTCCATGATTAATCTAATGACTTCCTGGATATATTTTATGATTAAAAACAGATCCTAAAAATGTTCCCCGTGCTTGCAGTATTAGATGCAGGGATTGCGTTGCTGCTGTGGCTTTTGTGCCATGTCGTGTCTAATAATGCGACAGTTAATAGCCTCGGACATTGTCTGCTTGACCAAACGTCTCCGCAATGGGCAATTTTAATTAGACTCTTTGCCCAGCTAGCGGTTTGCGTGTGGGCCGGCAATGTTAGCCCGCTCTTCCCCCTTCCTCCCCCCTCCCAAGACCGCCTCCTC
>JAJJHY010003831.1:12590060-12637913 GCA_021224005.1 Drosophila setifemur | reverse complement strand
CCAGCACTCTTTTTCGGAACCGCAAAACTCGTTGACAGTTGGTGGACTCAGGCCGGTCATAAAGCGATTTTGTTTGCGTGAAAGCTGAGCCACGCTTACTGCACATTTTAGTGTCAGCTTAATGGCTTTGGGCCACGACTGCAGCTACCACTACCTCAGCCGGCTCTGATCTCCTGCCCCTGGCTCTGGCTGTGGCTCTGGCAACCTGAACCTGGGAATCTGCTCGCTGGGAACTAGCTAACGAACGAGTGGACTCACCTTTCTTCAGCAAACTGGAGGCATGCGGATTCCGGCTCTTTGTGCTCAGCGACGAACAGTTCCAGCGGTGCCATTGAAACTATTTTGGAAGAATGCCGCGAAAATAGGGGGAATTTTTAATGGTAGTGAGTTTGAGAGTTAATTTGGATATTCGGATATCAGGTAGTTACAAGTGTGCTAGACTTTTACTTTATTTACGATTTAAATAACGTATGTCGTAGGAAAAGTGATTTAAATATGGAACTATAAAAAAAGTACAAATTAAAATAATATTGATGTTATTAAAAATTGAATTGTTGTGGAAAGAAAATATTAAATGTCATATTTAATTATTCGTAAAATAAAAACAATAATAATTGGAAAGAAATCTATTATTAAGTTTCTTAATAAATTGGCAGGAAAAAAATTTGTTTTAGAAAATTTAGAAAATTAATCAATAAAATTTGGTATTTTATATGAAATCCCACCTGTATTTGACATTCACGAATGGCCATGTCGAGTCCTTCGAGAGCTGCTGCCGTCACATCACTGGCCTTGTAGCAGAGCTCCACTTGGTCCTTGGTCAGACCAGGCACTGATCGGCAGGTGGCACGGCCATCCGGCAAGCCATAGAGCCTGGGAAAACAAATAGTAAAATAAATCAGTTCAGAATCCCAACGAGAAGTTTGGCCATAAGCGATGAGAACAGTTTTTCGACTACCTCAGCTAGCTGGGCTATGAGAACTTAAATTCCAATTAAAATTTGATTACAGCAAAAAAAGCAATAAAGCTGGAAGCAAACAAAAAACAAAAATTAACTCAACGATTCGAAAACCGTAATTAACCTTGAATGGAATGGTAGAAAACCGCAGACAAAACCTAAAAACAAGAGTAAATCTAATTTAATTTCATTCTGTTTTCGTTTCACCAGATGTGAAATTAAATTGGCTTTTATTTGTGCGCTGAGATTTAATCGAGCTAACCACAGACGGTAGCTAAATATAATTTTTGTTACCAACTTTTTCATACATCTTCGGGCCAAATTGTTTGCCGGTGAATCATTTTGGGTATGCAGCAGCCAAAAAGTGTTTTAAACTAGATTTAATACCATTTAACCCTTTGAGATATTTTTTTTAAGAATCTACAAATTTAAAACATATTTATAGTGTTCGAAAATTAATAAGTGTTATGTTGTTTGGAAATGTTTGATAAATAAGTACAAAGCCTTTCATTGCCTTTTTATGAATTTCAAGTACTTTTCTCATGGCCTGCAAATGCAAAAGAGGGTTAACAATTGCCCAGAACTCCAGTTCGCTCCCGACTGAACCCATTTAAGACCAGGCCGTGGCATTCAAGGTCAGCTAAGTTGAATTAAGTTGAGCTGAGGTGTTCAGATCTTCGGCCAGAGATACAGATACGAGTTGTTATTTTTGTTTTTTTTTTAATGTGTGTGAGTGAGTGCCAGTTGACGTTGAACAACTTCATCTGACGAGGCTTTTCGGATTTAGCTGAAGCGGTTGCCACATCGCACATTGCATCGCTTTGGAATCGCGTTGAAATCGCGTTGATCTACGACACGCATTGAGGAATACCGGGCGTATACGTGATGCGCTGGTGTCTGGCGTCTGCAGCGCACAGCTCGTTGGTAAATATATATTTTCTTAATGCCCAACCCCGTCTCCCCCCGCCTCCGTCGTCTTGGGGTTAATTGTGGCACGTCGCGTGCAAGAAAAACGAACAAATCGAAAAAAAAAATAGTGCCTCAAATGTGGAAACGTGCCATTTTCACACACGTCCTCCGGCTGCAGAGCGAAGATTTAGAGATCCTCATCAGCATTGCGCATCATTTGTATGCGGCTCACACTCCGGCGTAACTGCAGTCGTTGATTTGGCCAACAGATCTTGCCATCTGGCCAGATCCGCACAGCAGGTTCATATAATTTGCGAAATTTGTCGCTAAAAATACTGAATTTGCAAAAGCAGAGCCAAATTATGCGAAGGCTGAGGAAAGGATAATGGTGAAGAGCTATGGTATATAATTTCTATAATTTGGATAACATTGTACATTTTTACAGAAATTTTTTTATATTTAATAAAAGTAAAAATACACAATTTTGATTCAAGTTGAAATCTGTAAAATATTTCTTTTAGTTATATACTCCAAAAATATTATTCTAAAAATTGTGAGATACCTATTTCTCAATCCCACAAACAATCTTTTTAATACACTATTTGTTTTGATTGGAAGAACCAATTAGAGTTCAAGTTTATTTGCAAACACTCAGGGTTAGTATCTAATAAAACAACTCGTATAACCAACTGTTATATCTCTTAGCCATACTTATCATCATTCCCCAATCGAAGCAACAAAACTGCAATTTCGAGGGATAAAATAAAAATCCAAGACGATGGAAGGTGGAGAGTGGGAAGGGGGATAGAGGGAAGAGAGAAGAGAACTTGAACAACTCTTCTTGGGCAAAATGCATTTTAATTGGCTGACGTTTCTGCGATACGAATGCGAATATGCAATGCGGCCCAGACATCTTGCCAGATAAAGAATTTAAACTGATGCACATTTTGTTAACAGCTTTATAAAGCATATGGCTTTTAGTTAGCATTGCCGATGCCATTTGCCGACTTCAATAAAACTGATAAGCAAACGCAAAGAGAGAAAGAGCAGTGCACTGGGAAAAATTCACCTTAAATGGGTTTTTATGACATTTATATTTCTTAAATGTTATATTAGTGTTCTAGTACTTTTTGTTGAAGTAGCCAATCACTTTGTTCATTTGTGTAATTGTTTATATAACTATTTGTTTTAAATAAAATTTAACCGATAAATTTGTTAATCTTAAGTTTTGATTGAATTATCTAAGTCACTCGTATTTTTTTTGTGAGGAGCATTTTGGTTATAATTTCATAGAAAATATTTTAAAAATCCACGTCTTTTGTTTGTTATTTCTTTATTTAGTATTATATTTGGTTAACAAAAATTTGCTTGAGGAAATAAATAAAAATTAACATAGTTTTTAACTGCAGTATTAATCAATTCCATTTCCTATTATGAAGTGGATATATATGAAAATTATTTCAAAAAGGAAATGTTAGGATAAATCCTCTTCTAAAGAAAAATATAGATTAACTGTGGTCAACAAATTATATTATAATGCTGTGAATATCTTAATTTTTAAAAAAATTGTATTTAGAATATCATGGAATTGATTGTTGAAATATTTTTCAGTGTCCAGAAAAGTGAATGAACCGGCGGTTTGAGGACGCTGAGTCATGGGCTCCGAAGGCAGCTGAGTTCCCAGATTCCTCGTTTGCGTATTTCACGCGATGCGATAGCAATGCAATTGATTCGCTTATAAAATTTATCGATCGCTGTTCCCTCGAAGAGGAGCGAAGACGGTCGCTTATCAGGCCCAAAACAGTGTTGGGGCCAAGATAAAAGCCGGCGAAACTGGCCAGCTCTAAATTTAATTTCGATTTTGATTTTCATAACCGCTCTGCGGTCCTTTCTCACGCTCATGGTTGGTCGGAGGTTGGGGAGACCTCCAGTTCTATTGAAATGCCATAAAAAGATTGAGGCTTTAATAGGCGCCGCCACAGCCACATTTTCAGCTCTGCTTCTGCATTTTTTTTGCTTTTAATATTATTTTTTGTCTGGTCTGTCAAACGGTAGCCCGTGCATAAATCAAGGATTTTTGCCTTCACCGAATATATATATATATATATGTATATGCACAATCTTTGTTATTCTGTTATTCGGCTAGCTTAAGCCAGTTAGGCCAAAACTATGTTTCCCACACACACACAAACACACACACAGACAGCGAAAGATACAGATACAGATTCGGGTGCAGACGGACTATTGGATAGCCGGAGATTGAAGCATTTCAGCCGGGGCAGATAACTCTGGTGGAGACATTCCTGAACAGTTCGTAGGCGGAGGGGAGGGGTGAAGGGTATTTGGGCGACCACAACAGCAACAGCTAGGAATGCCTTTGATCCAATCCGCCGGTACAGGGTAATTCGACGGCCAGCAGCGCCAGGCTTTAACTGGAAAGTATTTGATTTCCATATCCCCCGATCCCCCGAACCCGAACCCCCAATCCACCACCAACAGCGTTTAAGGCAATTAAATCGAATTATCACATATTTTCACATTTTAAAGCGGTTGCATAAGCAAATCTGATGAGATTTTGATGGGTTCTTGATATTTTCGTATTTTTATATGGTGAGAATTAGTCTTAAAGAATTTTGCCCAAATATTTGAGTTTCGTTTTAAATTAATTTAAAATTGCCACTTGAAAGGCAATGACAAATGGCAGAAGTATTAAGCGAATTTAAGATGGTTTCTTAATTTAAGTGGCATAGAATTGCATTAGGATAAATTAAAGTTTGAATCATATCTTCATTCAAAATAAAAATGTTTATTTTATATTTATTTTAAAATGTATTTCCCCATTGCTCTTAATTTTTACCGATCGTGATCTGTTTTCTTTCCTTTTATTTTTTTTTCAAAATGTTATTTGTTGAAGTTACAGAACGAAGTTCCTCAATTAATTTATTAAAATTTCAACCCTCCAAAAACCTACAAGATAAATTAATTTTTACAAGAACGCAATCTGTCCATCGATTGGCTACCATAGAAATTATGCTGCCTGGCGGATTCGAGTGCAAAGTATCAACTTTTGGCTCATAAATAAATTTGCACCCCAGGTGGCAGGTTGCAGGTAACAATATCAACTGGAGTAGGACACTTGAACGTGTGAAATCCTGCTGAATGGGCGGTGCATGCGTGAAGGTTCACCTGTACAGGTGAGCACGGCGTTGCCAATTAAGCTGCAAACTGCAGAATTGGCTGGCCAGAGGCGTGGCGCGGCTTCACCCATTCATTTGCATTTCAAACGTTGCAAATTGTGGTGCAGCACGCGTATGTGTGTGTGTGTGTGTGCGCCTCATTATGCGTTGCAATTATGACGTTGCAACTACAAGGATGACAACAACGGGAACAACGAGAACGGGCACAAGAACGCCAGCGAATTGCAGGCTGCACTTCAAGTTGCAAGTTGCAACATCGCTGCATTGCTGCAGTCTCAACAAGCAGAGCAAAAAGTATGTTGACAACCCCGCGACACAGCAGCGAAAAGTTGAGGAATAACTTAGGGAATCGACGAATGGGATACCCTGGAATAAGAATAAATTTCTTATTGTAAGAAAATTTGTCTTGCCATTAAAATAAAAATAATTTCGAATCTAATTTTAACGTTCTGTATAAAATAAAATCTCATCAAACTACTTTTAATAAATTATATTTATAAATACATAGGTATATAGGTACCTGGTACCTAGTTGTATATATTCATATATTTCGTGTTTTTACGTGTTTTTATTTAAAAAAATTCTCAATAAAAAATCCATTAAAAAGGATAAAATTTCTTGAGATTTTTAATTAATTTAACTTTAGTGTCATCGCTTTCTTTGTCAAAAAAACTTGTCACAATTTTACAAATTGTTAAAAACATAGTATCCTTTTCCTTCTTACTCTAGTTGTGAATATCTAAAAAAATATCTAAGAAATATCCCCTCTTCTCCGTTGCACTCATCAACTCCAAATTAAGCGCTTTGCAGGGTATGACAACAACGAGAGTAACGAGATTAACAAGCTGCAACTACTAGGCGAGGCAACCAGTCAGGCAAGGCGAAGTAATGCACCCAGCTCCAGCTCCCTGCTTCCTTCTCCCTGCTCCCAGCAATCTCCAAGATCCCCAGCTCCACCTCACTGCACACAGAGGGAAAATTCAGTGCCGGGCCAGGAGACGCGGATTGACAAGCGACCCAGGCGCATTATAAAACTTGAGTACCACGGACCACCCTGCAATTGAAATCGGCTCAATTGTGTGTAGGCTCTCGACTGGCCCGGCGACTGGGGATCCGATTCCGATTCGGATCCGTTCCAGCCAGATACCTAGAGCCACAGCCTAAGCCAAGCACCAATCATCCGCTCTGGATTGGAGCAGCACAGGAGCAGTTTGCAAATGCCTTTAAAATGGCGTTTGTTGCCGGTCAGGTCTAACATGTAAGTTGCCATTTTGGTTTGCTAGGTACAATACTTTTTTTTTTGTTAAAGAAGGAATTAGAATTAGGAATGTAATAAAATTAACAATTAGAAAACAAATAGATAGAAGAAAGAATTCGATATTTTTTGTAATCAGAAATAGTTACAAACGAGCATTGAAAAAATATAAATGACTTAAAATGCATTAAAAATTTGGATATATTAGATAGTATTAGGTATTTTTTGTAATTAAAAATATTTCCAAACGAAAAAGAAATATTTTCAAATTTTCAAAAATTAAATGTTTTCCAATGATATATAAAATGTTGCAAGGCTCCATATATAGCATTAATAACATTCTTAATTAAATTTCAGGTAATTTTTATTTCATAATTTTATGTTCCCCTCCATTTAAAGAAAATTATTCCGTAATCAATTAACTTGCTGACTTTTAGATGTAATATTAAAAACTAATACATTTCAAAGGTATTGTTATTTTTGGCTTTTGAATTAAACTTATTTCAAACCTTTATTTTTTAAGCAATAATTTACTTTAATGTAAAATGTCATTTACATTAAAGTAAATTATTGCTTAAACAATTACTTTCAATACAAATTATTTTATATTTCTTATCAGAAAGTATAAAGATTATAAAATAAGTATTAAAAGTAATAATAAAAAACTCATACATTTTAAACTCTTAAAAGCTTTTGAAAATAAAAGTCCAAGCTTGAAAGAATTAGTGAATAGAACTAAAAATACAGTTAATTGCTATTGTTTGGCCTTGCCTTTAAATTAAACTGATTCCAAACCCTTATATAAAACAATTTAAAGTAGAATATCGTTTTAATTTGAATCGTGATGGTGAGGAGGTCGACTTCCCACCGAGTATAGTAATTCCCACAACCACAACAATCCCATGTTAATCAGACACAATTAGGTTAGCTTAATTCCCAAATAGCTATCTGCTAGATCAATATTAATTATGCCAACACCTTTATCCGACAACAGTTTCTCCGCTCACTCGACGTGGGCCTACAGAAGATTGATTAATCTGTTGTCGCTACAGCAGCAACATTAACCCCGCCAGTTGTTGTTCTTGTTGTTGCTGTTGGTTGTCGTTTAATTAATTAACTCGCCACAGCAGCAACAACACGGCCATATAACACGGCGTAATGAGCTCGACTTGAAGTTAATTTGTTGACAGGCTATTTTACACTCGGGAGTTTTGCTTTACATACTCGCGAATGGTGATGGATTCGGTCTTAGCATAGAATGCATCCGCCAGATACTCTACGCGACTCGTACTCACCAGCGTGTGCAGCAGGCCAAGATAATCACAACAATTAAATGCAAATTGCAATGGTGCGATGTGGTTGCCGGTGTGTTGCTGCTGCTGATGTTGCTGCTGCTGATGTTGCTGTTGCTGCTGCTGTTGCTGTTGCTGCTGTTTCCTTCGTGTTGCTGCTGCTGTTGTTGCTGCTGCTGCTGCTTGTGGCCTTTTGATGTTGCTTGCTGTTGCCACGCAGTCATCATCGCTCGGCTTTGATTTGCATAAATTTTCATACAATTGAGGCCTAGTGTTTAATTGCACAGCATTTTCGTTAATCAATTTATCACTTTGCAACGTTGCCGTTTCGGTTGTGAATCTCGTCGTTTGCTGAGTTTGCCAAGCATCAGGAAACATTTTGTAGAGCACATTTGAATTATTATTGAACGGTGCTCCTTAGTCCGTTTCGAATATATTTCTAATAATAATTGTCTAGTGATTCGTTTTTAAATTATATTGGATTACGTTCTATAATAGAGAAATTGAAAATCAAGAAACATGTTTTGAGCACTTTTGAATAATCTTAAGCGGTGTTTCTTAGTCCGTTTTAAATATATTTCTAATAATTGTCTAATTATTCGATTAAAAATTATTTTTAATTATTTCTATAATGGAGAAAATGGAAATATTTTTAATATTTTCATAAACATCAGGAAACATTTTGTAGAGTACATTCGAATAATCTTGAAAGGTGTTTCTTAGTCAACTTCAAATATATTTTTAATAATTGTCTAGTGATTCGTTTTTAAATTATATTTGATTTCTTTTAATAGTGAAGAAATTGTAAATATTTTGAATATTTTGCTAAGCATCAGGAAACATTTTGAATTATCCTGAATATATTTTTAATAATCATCTAGTAATACGGATTAATTATCTTTGATTACTTTCTTTAATAGAGAGATTGGATATATTTTGCATATTTGGATTTAGTTAAAATATCAAAAAATCGCACAATTTAAATAAAGCCCGATAAAATATGTATTACAAATATTGGTAGGTTTTTTTTTTTAGATAGTATTTTAAATAGTATTTCTTTATATTCGAACCGACTTAAATTTACTTGGTAATCACGAATAATATTTTTGGTTTTATTTGCTTTTAGTTATATTTTCTTATTAAGTTTCACATAATTTTAAGTATGATTGTCACTGTAAAACACCATTTAATTTCCAGATTTTGCACCGGCTCTTGAAAAGCGTTTATTATTAAAATTTATTTTGTTCCAGTTAATTTAATTTTTCGCCTCTTCACAGGCCTCCAACTGACCATTACACGATCGTTCGGTCGGGTTTGCCTTTGGCTTTCAACTTTGAGCTCAACTCTCCGGCTACTGGCTAGCGAAATTCGTTTTCTTGTGATGTTTGTCGTTACAATCGTTATTTTTGTATCTTTTCTTGTTCATTTACAATCGGTCTTTTGGCTTGGAACCACGAGCAGGCTGGGCTTGTCCGATTGGTCTGTAATACAAGTTTCGGATTCTTGTAGGTTTTGCTTGAACTCTTTCCTCGTCTTTTTTTATTATTATTATTCTTTTTTTTTATTATTTTGCTATTTTCTTCAGTGGCTTTGCGCACTTTGATTCGTTTTGCGGTTTTTGTTAGGAAGGTTATTGCCCGGTGTGTGGCTGTCGGGTTGGTAATGGCGTTTTTAGTTTGCTTTTGATTGGCTTTCGGAATTATCTTTAATTTGAATATGTTTTTTAAATTTACTATATCATCGAATTTTTTATTGGAAATTTCTTGTTGGAAGTTTAGTTTGGAAATGGACAGAGTTTTTTTCAGTTTTTTAAAGAATGCTGTTTTTGGAAACCAAAAAAGATTATGAGAAGTTGAACAAATATATTAAAATATTTTTAAAAACATTTATTTTTATCCAGATTATTTTTTTAGAAATAGTTTAAACTCAAATTATTTAATTGATGTGCATTATTTAAAATGTATTAGATAAACTTGTATTGTTATTTAAAATATTTTATTGGTGTGCATAATTTCCAATTTTTTTTAGGTAAACTTATATTGTATGCCAGATTTTTTCGTTTAACTGCATCCGTTATTATTATTCAGAAGTATTGTTAAATATTTGGAGATCCTTAAAAATTTATTAGAAATGTTTTCGATATTTTGAAATTATTTGCTTTCTGGCAAAGTTTGGATTACTTTTATTATTTTTGAAGCAGTGAATTAGAAAATGATCTCTTTTATTTTTTTTATAAATAAAGATCCTTAAAAATGTATAATAAATGTTTTGATATATTTTAATTTTTTCTTACTGGCAAAGTTTGAATTTAGTTTATTATGTTTGTATCATTGGAAATTATCTATTTTATTTTGTAATGAACATAGACATTGCATTATTTTTCCAAAATTTATATTTTTTAAACTCCTTTGCTCACTTTTGTGTTTACTAATTTTGTGTTTAAAATGATGTAGTTTTTTTTTAGATTTTTTTAGCACGGAAGACGCAGGACACGAACGTCCTGCCAGCGAAGCGAATCACGCGACTATGAAGCGAAAGCCGAGCTAGCCAGCCTCTAAATGCAAATTAAAATTGAAGTATTTGAAACGGAGGCTGGCTGGCTGTTTGGGTGGGTCCTTCGTTCTTATCGGCTTCGACATCGTCGGTTATCCTCGTTGTAGTCGTCGTTGTAGTCGTCGTCATCATCGTTGTCCTGTGCGTGTTATCCTGGGAATTACGAATTCATGGGAGTGGGTCGGGTCATGGGGAAAGGGATGTGGAATGTGCGCGTGCCTTTCTGTTGGAGGGTGAATCCTGATGCCCGATTCCTGGCTCAGCGACTGGCTGGCGAAAGTACAAATACATCAAAGGATGCAACAACACCAACACCAACCCACACGGCACACATTGAGGCAGGGCTGCTCATTCTGGTTGCATTTATCGCATGCGAGAGTAGGCGTCAATTATCCTTGATTTCGCGGCCCAATTAACACATTGGGATAGGCATTCGAATTGGATAAATAGGATAAACATATTTGCACAGTCTCTCAGCAAGTCAAGGGTTAAATTTGCGAACAAAAACTTTTTTTGTACTAATTTTACATTCGAAATTTATGATTTGCAAAATGCATTTTGTTGGTACTTTAAAATATCTATAAATAAATATTTGCAAATTGAAGGGAAAACAAAATTCTAAATAAATATTACAGAATTAAACAAAATAATTAAATACAAAAATAGTAAACAAATAATATATTATTATTTTAAATTTTATATTATATATTAAAATTATTTTGAGGTGGAAAATCTGATTAAAATTCAGAATAAATCCATTTAAATTCAATAAAATATCCTCATTGCATTCCATTGATTAAAGCCTTAACCCCGAGGTCCTTAACACCTGACTGACTGACTGTCTGGCCTTTAAAGGCTGATTAGGCAAAGTGCTTGGGTTCTTGTTGTCCTGTTGTGGCAAGGACACACGACCGAGTGCCACTTCTGCCGAACATCAAAGGGTTAACAACAAAAGTGAAACTGGTGCAGTGTCTCCTCTCCTCTCCGCTCCGCTCCTCGCAACTCACAGCCTCCTCCTCATGGTGTCCCCCTTGTCATTGTTGTCCTGTCAAGGACTCCAATTATTGCAATTTCGTTCTTTTGTTGTTGTTGTTTTTCCTTTGAAATATGCTAATTTATATACTCGAGGCGGCGAAAAACAAAGGCCTGGCAATTGATTCGCGTCTGCTTCCTTAGTTAGTTCAAGGGGTTAAAACCAAGGGGGTAGGCGGTTGTTTGGTGGACGGGGGCGTGGCCAGGCAGGAAGCATCACAAAATATGGGTCGTTTAGGCTGGCGGCTTTTCCTTTTTATTTTCCATTTTGACCGTGTATGCAGCTCTGCGGTGTGTGAACTTAACCCTCTTTGACTTTTCACTCGCTACTTGTTACACTTCAAAGGGATTTCCTAGGCCAGATGAAGGAACACTTGTTGCCAGCTGGTTATATGGGAGCATATGGAGCATTTAAGGTGATTTAAGCAACTCAATTAAGTGATTGATCAGTATTAAATCATTAAATTGATGGCCTTGCTGTAGTTGATTTTTAATTGATTGACATTGACTATTAAAAATTGTCTGTCAAATTAACCATAATTAAGACAGTTATGGAAGAGTATTAATAATGTGACAGTTATGGAGGAATATCAATATATTTTTAAAGGTCACAGATTGTAGTCAATTTATTTTTCATTTGTGCAATAACTTCCTACATTACAAATATGGAAAAGCATAAGTTGTTGATTGGAAGAGGAGAAAATATTGTTATTAGCTATTAAAATTAATTGTAGTTGCCTTGCTTTTAAAGATACTTAAATCTAAAAATCACTATTTTTAATTTATAATATATAATAAAAAATATTTCATATATGTACAAGGAAATTGCCGGATTATTAAATTATAATTATTTCTGTTTGTGAACTTGTGATTACATTTTACTTATCTTATTTATCACATTTCTAAGAAAGAAGTGTATCTTTTGTATACTTTAAGTAACTCTGTGAATGGGAATTCCTTTGCCGATATACTTGGGATCAATGTTAATGTTAAAGCTCATTAAAATTTATCCGTTAACAGCTCCGTGCAATGCATCTCACACTCACCGGAATCCCCCTTTTCCCTTTCTACCCATTTTGCAGGCACTCAAACCGCAAAGAAACCACAAAATAAAAAAAAAACATTTGACCATCGCATCTACCGCATACAACTGCCATGAATCACCATCACCTGGCGAATCGGTGGCTCTACTGGTTTTGGTTTGGGCCTGGGTACTGGGTTCTGAGCTCGCCTCCGGCAGAGGAACATCCATCAATGTGCCGTTGACATTCGCTTGGTGGACCGCTGACAAGAATTGTCACAATAAACAATACAACCACGACGACGACAACAACTCGAACAATGTTGGCAACGAGGAGGACACGTGACGTGATCAGGAATCGGATTCGGATTCGGATTCGGACTCGGCACTGGCAACCGGGAGCCGGAGTTGGAATCAGCCTGATGATTAGTCCGGTAAGTGGCAGCTTTTTTCTCGGATGAGGGGCGCATAAATTACCGAAAGGATTAACCAACCAGACTCGAAATGTCGCGGCAAAGAGGGTAGAATCATTGTTTTTGCGGATGTTCAGTGAACTGCATGGGATTCCTGCGGAACGACGGGGTGGGGTGGGATGGGGTTAGCATTCAGACTCCGAGGAGTTAGGGTAAGCATCATGTTTAAATTACAATAAGATCAATTTCACAGATATTAACATGCGCATTTGGGCCAGGCCAAGTGTCGATGGCATCCCAATCTCCGGGAAGGGGATGGATGCCCCTTATTAAATTTTTCCCAACAAGGGGTAAATAATTTGTAATGAGCTTGAGGAAAATAATGAGAATAGATATAGAATCTATTAAATTTGTAGACAATTTAATTAATAATGCCTGTAAAAATATGTTGGACTATAAAAACAAACTGGGATTTCATGTATTGTATTATAAATTACAAAATATGTTATATCCCACTTATCAAAAATTTGTCTTAAATAGGACCTCAAAGATAATGATACTAGATACATTTTGTATACAATTTGATTATTAAATTAAATAAAATTATGTTGAACTATAAATACAAACTGAGATTTCCTACAAAATAAAGATGTTAGATACATTTTTTATACAATTTAATTGCCATTAAAATTATGTATAAAATGTGATTTCTCCATTCAGAAATATTTTAGGAATATATTTAAAACTACTTTAATATAAATTTATTACCTCAAAAATTGACAAATCACCAAGATAATCCCATTTAATTATCTACCCACTGATCCGTACATATTAGTACCGATTTTCAAGGTTCACTTTTAAAGCAACATTTGTAATGTTTGTAATTCAATAAGGCCAAACCCCCAAATAAAAACCGAAATCAAGATTTTCCGTTGATTGGATATCTTTTTGGCTGCAGGTGTACCTCGCCAAAAGTTCAAAACAATTTGCGCTCATTAAAAACGGAAAAATCCGTGGAAAAATTCATCATAATGATGTTGCCCAGGGTTACCAAACCCTCGTAATTTCGTTAATTTAGCGGTCTTGTGTGTTTTTTGTTGTTTTGTGGTTTGATTTTGTAGTTTTAATTAACTTCGAAACGATGGAGCGTTCATAAATCCTGACAGAAAAATCTTGACAAAATGAGGGACATTTTCGCATCGAAGGAATATCTGAATCTGAATGGGGCGGAGTAAGAAATAAAAATAAAAATTAAGTGAAAATTAATCGAAGTAATTTCGAGAGGGCAGCTCCTGCATCTGAGCGAGACATCGGGCGACATAGCGAACATAACTCGCGGAATTCTTTTGGGCCAAAGTGGCACAAGGTAAAAAGGGTTTGGGTTTGGGTTTGGTCGGGGGTTTGGGATCGGGTTTGGGACCGGGTTTGGGTCTCTGTCTTTCGTATGGGAAAAATTCCGCTGGCCTCCAATCAGTGCACACACGGTTTGCATTGCCCTGACATGAAAAAGAAATCAGTGCAGGGCCTCGTTCCTCTTTTTTTTTCTTTTCTTTCCACTTTTTTTATTCACAATTTTCCGTTGCAGATGTGTGGGAAAATTTTTCAATTTTAATTGCACGTTGCGCGTTGTCGTCCCAAAATTTAAACAGTCGATATACGCGCAGGCCCACCTACAAAATCCCGCCCAGCTTCAGGGGCGTAGTCGGAGGGGGCGGTGGGGTGGTGGCTATCACAAAGTTCGCTCAGCTCGCGTCTGCATACCGGGAGCGCCTTTCTATGAAAATTCCAGGCAGCTTCTCGTCGCAGCCGCGACTGGCATCCCAGCTATTTTCTGGCTCTCAACTATGCAAGCGAAGCTTCCGAAGTCTGTTCTGGGTTTTGCTCCGGGGAGGGGGGGAGGGGCCACCCCCCCTTCCCACTACCATGTCAAGTTTAGCAACCAAGGAGCCCTCGAAGGGGGGTAAGGCGTTGCCTTGCGCAAATTACAATTAAAAATTGTTTCAAGTGGTTTACAAACCGCAGCACGCACACAACTTTGTAAGGAGCAGCAGCAGTCCTCAGATTGCCAGGGATGGATCATATATATCCTTAAAGATGGTTGAAGGTAGAGCAATTTCTTATTTTTGAGATTTCTTAAAAATTTTATTCTTTGAAAATATTTGAGAATTATTTGGTGATACTTCAAAATGCTTAGAATTTTTGTATGTATCACTTTAAATTTGAATTTAAAAACAAAAATCAAAGATAACGTTCCTAATGTTTTTAGCATTACTTTTTATTTAAAATTATAAACAAAATTCTAAGAAAATTGGATTTTCTTAATATTTTACCTTCACTTTTTATTTGAAATTACAGAAACCAATTCAACGAAAATTTTAAGTATCTTGAAAAGCTCATAAGACGTTAAATTCATTTTTAATAATGCTTTCGAATTATATATTATATACTTGTATTTAAATATTTGCAAAATTTATATTTTCTTTAAGGTATTAAATAATACTATAAAATATTTTAAAGTTAAAAAAATACCTTATTCTTTTCTTTCATTCACATTTTACTATGTGGAGATTAATTGTTTTAAAATTCTCAGTCACCGGTTTTAGTGCAGCCCTTTAGTGTCTTGGATGCTGGGCAGCCGGACTTGGTCCAGAGCTCATTCCCATCATCGTTGTGGTCATCATCATCATCAAAATGAAAGTTCAAGTGCATGGCACTCGACTCGTTGGCTCCAGCGGCCATCTTGGCTTTTTAGTGACTGCCAACCAACCAGAAGAAGTGCTGGCCTGGCCTGGGTTGGAGCTGGGAATGGAGAAGGAGACGGAGACGGAGATGGAGATGGATGATATGGGGGGCACCTACGAGAAGATGGGCAGCAGCAGCAGCAGCAGCAGACCAGCTACATTGTTGTTGCTCTTTCTGTTGTTCAGTTTGTTTATGACGTTGATGTGGCGCTGAAAGCTGACTGCATTCGTCATCCAACAAGTTGCAGCCAACAGTTGGCCGAAAACCTGATTAGGAACACCAACAACAACAACAACAGAAACTCCACCAGCGAAGGAATCTGCAGATGCATTCGCATTCTCATTGGAGGTTCGGAGGTTTCGGAGAAGAAGCGAAAGCATTTGCCCATATGGCGGTTGAACTCGCTCCCTTTGACTTTGATTTGCTGCTGTCATTCTCGGTCTCTGGCTGCACTCTGCCATCCTGGCAACTTCATTTTGTTTCCCGCCTGGCGAACGGAGTGCATCCATCCATCCAACCCCCTTGGATCCAGTGCGCATGTCTCTGGTTGTCCAACAAAATGAACGCCCTGTGTGGGTGGAGCCAAAAAGTCGAAATGAATCGAAATGAACCGAAATGACTGCGAGCTTTGGGAGCTTTAAGTTTCGGGGATGTACCGGAAGAGCTTTAAGCTCTGGGTCAAAGGATTCCAAAAGGGCGTTGCCAGATTGCATCGTAAATCAAGTTAGTCATTTTTGGATCCAAGGATTCAATTTGAATAATGATTAAAAATGGGTATATTTAATTTGGGGAATGCAACTTGTATGTGTTAAATGTATCTTTTACTAAGGTTTAATATTTGTAACCTACTTTTGTTTTTAATATAAAAAAGTCTAATTAATATACAAAAGTCTGATAATATATGCCAGATAGTCCATAAATCAAGTTTTTTATATATTTAAATTTAAAAACCCATTAAAAATGGGTTTATCAAATTTTGGGAAAGCAACTTTAATTTGATAAATGTAAACAGGAAATTCTCTTTAAATTACTCACCTTACCCTAGTTTTTTTTTATTACTTTAATAGTATATGATTTCCCATTCCTTAACTTGTTTATTTAATTTTGAAATAAAACTAAGTATGCCAGGTATTTAACCTTCGATATGTTCAGCCCGTTTTGTTAAAGCAAACGCGCACGCGCACAGCTTATGAAAATTATGAAAGATTTACATTAATAATTCTTACAAAAGCCACACATAAATAGCCGGCTGGGCAATCTACAGAGATCCTCCTGCCCGGATTCTTCGCCCTTTCCCCCAACGTTCCCACCACGAGGAAGAAGTTACAAACAAAATAAAAAATAAAAAAAATAAAAGACAATAACCATTTTTATTAAGCGACAATCAGCGCGCGCTGCGCGAAGTCCAGCTCAGTGAATCCCCAACTCCAGGTCCAGCTTCAAGTCCAGATCCCCAAGCTCCTCGTCCTCCTTCCTTCCAATATTATGCTCCGGGCTTCAGTTCGTGCACAGAGAAAAAATATTGGCAAACTTAATGTTGAACATATAATAATGATAAATGTAATAATTTGGAGTAAAAAATATTCAAAAAATTGTTTAATCTTCTTATAGTTCTACAATTTAGATATATCTGTAATATTTGTTAATTGCTTGAACTATAGATTTTTTAAAGAATAATATGGGTTTTGGTTCTTAGGGGAATTTAAATTCAAATTTTGTTCAATTTATAAATGTTATAAAATAAATAAAATATATAGTTCCTCCAATTTAAAATCCATATCCAATTTCTCTCCGTTCACTGAGTGAGTTGTTGAAGCTGGGGTCCAGCTTAAGCTTCAGTTCCAGATCGGGGGACTGTGGACTCTGGACGGAGGACAGAGGACTGGAGAGCCTCCAGAGATCGGACTTCCCGCTGCGCATGCGTGCGGGGCTCTTGCATGCAAATGGAATCACTTTATTAAACAGCTTACATAATTCATGTGCTGCACATTTAATTTAAGGTCATCAGGCCCCGGCAATGGGCAGGCCGCATCATGGGGTCCGGGCACATCCCGGGCATAATGAAAAAGACTGTGTAATAATTTTTAAATGTTTGTAAAAATAGGTGTAGACAAGTTGAAATTTATTATGGCGACGTTGAAGGAAACGTGGGCAGGAGTCCCACAAAACGAGAGTAATGGCCAAGAGGCGCGGACGGAAGTATGTATTTTGTGTTAGTTATGGCTTAAAAGCTGCTTAATTAACTTTATTACCGGATTGCAATTCGAATTCGAGGACGGGTTTGGTTATCACGAAATAATTGATAAAACAATCTTAATGAATATGTTTTGAAATTTTAAGAAGATTTCGAAGACATTGCAAGCCAACTTGTCTTTCTTAATTGTTTGTTTAATGGTTACATTGAAGTAAGTTGCATTTTTTAAATTTTAAATTATTTAAATTAGAATGTAAAGCTAAGCATGTCATTAAGATTTGTATTACAGACTAATGTTCTTTGTTTCGATTTCTAGAATATACAGAAGTCATTTTAAATCTTGTAAAATCATAATTCAAAGCTCTTGGAATTATCTTATCAAACTTTGCTCCAAAAAAAAGCCTGAAAAATATGATCCAAAAGCATAACTTAAACATTGCATCGATGTAAATCAAAAAAGTGAGACAGGAACTGCAAAAAAAGAAAGAAAGATGAACGGACGGACAGACGGACGGACGGACAGACGGACGGACGGACAGAGACCCACCTGGCTTGACTACCCACCATGACTGCATTAAAAATCAACTTAATTTCACTGCCCATGGGGTCAGTTTTATGGAAACACAAAAACCAAGATCAACACAAACACGGCAAGCACCAGCCACATCCAACATTCAACAACCAACATGCAGCAGGAGCAACAGCAACAACAACAACAGCAGCAATAACAACAATCACCGAGAGCAACGATGAAAAAATGATGAAGACCTCCAAAGTGGCAAAACACGAAATGGCAACAAAAATCATATTTTCACAGGCGCTTGGCGTTTGCGCAGAACTTCGCACTTGATCGGCCGATGGGCTATATAGGGGGGGATATATATAGTGGGGGGAACGGATCTCCTCCGTTGGGGAGAGAGAAACCCCAAAACATACGCAATTATGTGTTTTTTATTAACTCTGGAGATCGGGCCGGGCCTTCCTTTGGGAAGGGAATTTCAAGACCAAGTCCAACTTCAACTCCAAGTCCATCGCCATTAGGGGGGTCCACTCGTACGGGTCCACACACGCACTCTCTATATAATTTTAACACATGCTGCGTTTTGGGCCTTTCCTTTTCCAGTCTCAGTTCCAGTCTCTCAGTCTTTCTTCTGCCTTCATCTTTTTTTTTCGTTTCAATTCTTTTCATATTATTTTCATCTTTTTTTTTTGGCACTGCAACATTTCCCTGTTGGCTCGAAGGCTTAATAACTTTATTTAGCTTAGATGGAGTCGAAGATGGCGATGGCGATCTCGAGCCTTGTGTGTGGCTCCAACTCAGGAGTTGAGGCACGATCGGATCGGGATATGGCTTATGGGCTGGTATTTGGTATTAATTAGTGCGGTAGTCCTTTGTGGCCGACGTTGAGAATCCAGGCAACAATAACAATAACCCAAAGCCACAAAGGGCTCCAACTCTTTTTGGTGTTGCATTATTTAGACATCAGGACTGTGATTGATGATTCTTCTGCCGTTTTGAGTTATATGACCCGAGTGTTAATGCCCAACTAATGGCATGGGGCAGGGGATGCAATAAACCTTAAATTGATGAACTTAAAAAAAAAATAACTTGAAAATATGCAAGACAAATTTTGTAATTTGATGTTAAATTAAAAGCCATAGTTGAGGGTAATTTAAATTTCAATTATATAATAAATGTCAAGAATATTCATAATGTGAGATGAACTTTTAATTAAAGTGTTAATTTTATGAGTAAAAATATTTTGAAATATTGCTTAATAAATTATATAAGGAAAAATTTTATAAATGTTTTGGAGTATAGCAAGACAAAAAATTTATAGTACATATTTGTTATATATAAGTAAATAAATTTTGGACTATAGCTAATAAATGATAAGGTTTATAAATATTTTGGAGTATAGGAAGACTAACAATATAAAGTACATATTAATTTGCAACATAATTATTATGCCACACTAAAACTCAATTTAAAAATTGTAAAAACACGAAATTATTGAAATAAATTTTAAAATATTCAGGGTTTGTTAATTTTAATTCCCAAAAAATATATACAATTAAGATGTCTTATCCGTTTATTATTTGAATTTATTTCAAGGCGAAGATCCATTCAAAATAACTTTGAATTAGCTAAAATATATTGTATATATTTATAAGTAGTAAGTAAAAGTATTAACACTCACTAGAAGTAAATTTAAATATTGTGCAAATATTGTACACTTTGTTTTTAAAATTCATTTTAAAACAATCAGGGTTCGTTAAACCCAGTTAAGAAGCCTTATCCGTTTATTATTTTCCCATTTCCTTGTGCAACTCTTCACACCGGTGATTAATACCTTCACTCATCCTTCACATTACAAGTCAAATTAGCAGGGCGAGGATGCATTGAAAGTCCTGCGCCACATGCAACAATTAAACAATTCATTTATCTTAATTTGTCTGCGATTTCCTTGGATCACCTTGGGACTCCTCCAGCTGCCTGGAGGATGTGGGGAAGAGATTTGAAATTAATTGCTGCCAGCGACTTTCGTTTCGTTTCAGTTGGGTTTTTTTTAGGTTCCGCCGCCGCCGCCTGCGATTTCTGCTGTGTCATAATCTTCACACCCGAAAAAAAGGATTCACGATCGCAGACAGATCGTTCGGGGTGATGATCTTTTCCTGGGCCCCGGGCTCCGGAGGCTGTAATCTTTAAATAATTTAAGCCAATTCGCCGTAAACCGTTAAAGGTCCAGGGCGTTGCCCATCCATCTCCGATCTGCGTTCGGCGTTCAGTGTTCAGCGTTCATCTGCGATCTTCCCGATCCGATCTGTGTTAATATTTGCTCACGATCATCGGCTTTTAAGGATCCTCGGCCGCGGCCGAAAAAGGAAACGGGGAGCGGGTAAAAAAACCCTAATTACCGCATTAAGGTGTCAAAATGATGAGCACCTCGCCGTCTCCTGGCCGTCTCCTGGCCTTTGTGTGGCGTTTCGTTTCTGCCGGCAACAATGTGGCAAATTTAATGAATATGTCAAGTAGTCAGCGCTCCAGAGTGTCCAGTGATAAATCTGCCTTAACGTCTTAGAACTGAGAACGGAGAGCTGGGAACCCAGCCACAATTGACAGCGACTCACAGACCCAGCTCCATGAGAGCTGGAGGATTCTCGGGGTTTTGCTTATGGAGCGTGTCTGATCACCAGATGGCCAGATACTTTGTCTCACTTTGCCTGGGAACTTTTCGGTTTGGAGGAGCCCTTGTAACTTGCTGGCAGGTTTTGAGATCTCAAATGATTTAAGGTATTGCATTATGTCGGAGGAAAATAATTACTTAAAATTAAGTGAAATTTGTATAGAATTTGTTTGCGCATTATCAAAAAAGGAAATTGTACATACAACATAGACTTCAAATTTCATATCCAATAATTAAAACAGCTTATTTTCTATTGAATGATTGTTAGATGTTCTAAAATAAATATAATTTACCATTAAATAAAACAATTTAACTACAGTTTTAAAAACAATAAATCAAAACCACAAATAATGAAATGTATGGTTAATCATTTTTAGTCTGTTGAACTTTACAATTATTACAAATTAATTAAATTTATATATTGGATTCCTGGGTGATTTTTTTCTTACTTCTCTGTTAAAAATTTATTAAAAATGTTTCTCCTTAGCTAATATTGCGCTTAAACTTAATATTTAAAAATAAGTTAAATATATTTTAAATAAGTTAATTAAAATCAATTCCAAAATCTATGGCTAGTAAACCCCATACAAATTTCTATTACCAAGCCAAGTTCAGAGGCTTAAACTCAACCAGAACCAAATTCAGGAACTGACCAACCCAGAGACCTTCCCAAAGGGCCATCTCAGCGACCCTTTTTTTCCCTTCCCTTACCTTCCCTGTTTTTTTGTTGTTGCCACATTCTTTTACGCTTGCCTTCTTTGTTGCCACATCTTCGGGTTGGCTTTCTGTGAGTGTGTGCCTCTTCTCAGGGTTTGAGGTCCAGGGACCAGGTTCCAGGCTGCAGGTTCTCCAAGCTGGCCAGAATCTCTCGAGGTTCCTGGCTGGGTCGGTCGGTTGGTTGGTCGGTCGGTCGGTCGTTCGTTCCATTTTAATAACATTAATTAAGGTGTTGCCTTCGTTGGTGTTCTTCACGCCTTTCCTTACAAATTACGCAGGAATTTCATGTTTCAGGTTTTGTTTCTGTAGTTTTTCGTTGCTGTTTGTTGTTGTTGTTTGGATCCCGGATCCCGGACAGGCGTTCAAGCGGTCTTAATAGTTGTTCTTCTTTATTGTTGTAGCGCCCCGTCTGCTGTCGGTGTTTGTTGTTGTTGTTTTTGTTCCTGTTCCTGCTGCTGCTGCTGCTGCTGTTACTCCTCTTTTCTTCAAGAACTGGCCAAGAACTGCAATTTGGCTAAAATGATTCCCGCTGTTGATCATTGATATGTACACCTCCAAATTAAGCCATTAGTTGCTGCCTATATATATATAAATGTTTGCATATATATTCCCTATACATCAGATTGAAATGGGGGCGCCATTTTAAGCGCCACTTGAAAGAAACTATGCCGCTTTTCTCGGAAAATCTTCCTATGTATATATGGGAAAATTGTTTATTTTCTTTTTAGATTTACTTATGAAAATTATACATTCATAATGGTCACATATTAATTTTCATTAAATAAATTAATGCGGAAATTTATTAAATGTTTCTTGGAATTTTAAGTTAATACTTCTTTCTTTATGATTTCATCAACAAACCCGAAGAATAATATTGAAAATTATTAAGTACAAATATTGATGTATATTTAATTTAAATAAAATTAATATAAGCAGTAAATTCAAGTTATTTTTAATACAACAAATGCTTGTTAGTATTTATATCTTTATTATTTTATCAACAAAATACTTGCACCACAAATAAAAAACCAAATGACGGATCCTCTGCAGCAGCATCCACAAGAGCCCAAGGTCAATCCGAGGTCAATGGACCTTTAGAGAAGAAATAGAGGAGCAAGGTTGGAGGTAGCGCCAGCCGCGTGTTTAGTTTGTTAGATGGATGACTAATAAGCGTCGCCACAATTAATTGAAATCCACTGATACGCATCTACCGAATGGCTTCAGATACAAGCAAATCTCATTAACGCGCCCAAGATAAAGCCACTGGAATCTGGTAAAAAAAAAAGAAAACAACAACAACGCAAGGCGGTTGAAGAAGAGATGCGATCCCAGCGAACATATATCTCGGCGTACATTTTGTTCAGTCAAGTGAACCAAAGCAGCAACGGCCCCGAAGATTCCAATCCCAATCCGAATCCCAATCTCGAGCCCAATCCCGTATCCACCATCGGAGGCTTTATAAATGCATGCAGATACAGTTTTCGGTTTTTTTGGTTTTTCTCTTATTTTTTTTGGAAGTCAAGCGGTTTGCATTTGTACGATAAATAAAATGAATGCGATTGTTAATTAGTTGAAGGTATCTTATCGACTGTATGGGCTTGTCTCCTCGGCAGCCCGAAAAATAATAAACCAAATAAGAGCATCCCAATCAGCGACAAAGTAGGCAAATGGATTCGAATTTAATGCCGAAGGTGTGTAATTCTGTGGATTTTGGATTATAGAATTGGGAGTATAGAAAAGATTGTCTATGAAAAGATGTTTAAAAAAAGTAATAAAATTTGGGTATTATTTAATTTTGGTTCGGTTATAATATACTTATTTGAGAGGCTTTAAGAATGGCTTTGGATTATTTTTTCACTTACATATTTTACTAAAGTTCGTATCTTTAGTTTATTTATTTATTTTGAAATATTTTCCAAAATCTTTTATTTATATTTTTTCTCTTACATATTTTTCTAATGATACGAGTATATTGATATATTTTTTAATTCTTCTTTAATTTAATACACACCCACATCTAAAATTAGGTAACACACAAAACGTTTTAACTCATTCATCGTCATAGTCGAAGTTGACCAAAACCGCAGAATTAAAAATTCCAATTGGTTTAATCCGCTGATAACTAAAGCATTATAATGCATATTTGTTGCTTCCGTTGCTCACGATCTAACATCACAATATATGATATTCATTTAATTACATGCATTTAGCGACATCGAATTGATTTCTCAATTTATTCATCCCAAGATCGATGGCGCTCAATCGATCGATCGATCGTAATTTATTCACAATGGGCAAATCAATTTTCATTCTGTTCAAAATGCGTTTTGCATTTTTAGTTTTTGTTGTCATCTCGAACTTTTGTTTGCTGTTTAGGCAAATTTCTATTGATCTCCTATCTCGTGTCGACAACAATAAAATTGTGTTAATTTATGGGAAAGTCAACGGAATGACTATGCCCAGAAGATAGATAGATACACTTGAATGGAACTGGGAACTTGTTTTTATTTTTTTTTGCCGAGTCTCTTGCTGTTTTGTCTTCATTAATTTACGTTTAATCATTTATGCAGATTTCGATCAATGGGCGAATCGATTTGAAATACATTTCCGTTTAGCAACCTCGTGGCTTACAAATTTAATTTGTGTGCAATTAAATGGCTAACAAACGCGGGTAATTGATAAAATCACATAATGGGTTTAGAAGATGAATAAACTTGAACTTAAAATCTGTGTGGGAATTTTTTTTTAATTAATAAAAACCCACAACAAATCAAGAATTAATAAATATAATATGTGAATACTTACCCATTTGTTTTAAAATTATTTGATTATTGAAACAACTTATATTTCAATTAGTTTTCCTTTAGTTTTTATTACAACTATTTACAAAGCTTACATGGATTGCATATGAATGATATTCGTAGGTATGTATGTTTATGTGTGCTTGGCTTAAATGTATTTACAACTAGCTAAAAGATTAGAGATACTTGTGTGTTCCTTGTTAGTTAATACTTAAGCAGCCAAATGTTTTCTGTGTATTGTGTGTGTTTGCTGTGTTTTTCTATCACGCGAAATGGAAAGCTTTCAAAATTCTCATCCTGACTGAACCGATTAAAATAGGAGTTATCCAACTGATATATCAAAGGCAGGTGTTGACCTCGCGATGCTCCAGGCACTTCTCGCAGGTCACCTCGCAGCACCACTTGAAGACGCACTTGCAGTTGGTCTGCTCCTCCACCGTCCGATGGCGATGTCCTCGATTGCAGCACAATCGATCGCAGCTATCCGATCCGGTACTGGTGATATTGCACTCCCTATCCTGGGTTCCCAGCGCCCCCGTCTTCGGGTTGGGTGTGCAAAAGTCCGGTGAATCATCGGCATACACCAGCTGATACTTATTCGGCAGCCTCGAGTGCGGATTCTCCGGCATAAAGCTATCGCCATCGTTCCTCAGCGTCACCTTCCGGGCACTATCGTATCTGTCCCGGAGACGGGCGGCCACCTCCCGGAATGGGGGCATCTTTAGCCAGCAGGTTTTCACCGTGCAAGAGCCGGAGAGACCATGACACTTGCACTCCAGCCTCATGGCATCACGAATTGCCTAAAAAGAATCCATGTTGGGATTTAGCAAAAATTATGTTAAAAACTATTTGGGAATTTTTTTTTGAGTAATGATTTAATATATTGTACATTAACTTTGAGTCTGGCTAATTAATTTATTAATCCTAAAAACTTTGTAAAAATGTAGAGCTTAAGCTTGAAAATAGTTAATTCCTAAAAAAAAAAATATATATTAAAAAAAGTGTAAATCCCAATGATTTTGATGAAGCTGAAAAAATGTTAATTATCCAAAAATGTAAAAGTTGAATTCCATTTAAATTTGTATCGCATTAGCTTTATATCTGGCTAAAAAATATATTTATTAATTTATTAATCCTATTCTATCGTAAAAAATACATTATCTAAAAAGTTCACAAATTCCAATGAATTTTATGTACTTTATAAAAAGTAACTTGTCCAAAAAATGTAAAAGTGGAGTTCCATTAAAATTCATCATCTCTTAAATTTCACCAAAAAGTAAAAGATATTTAAGTTTCGAAAATCGGGATCAAAAATATATTAGGTGGACGTACATTAAAATTCCTATTCACTAAAATTACTCAAAAATTAAAAAAAATATATCATAGTCCAGAAACTTAAGATCCAAAAATCAAGATCAATTCAATACTTTATATAAGTACAAATTTAATAAAATTCCGTGATGATTTTTTCTTAAACTATAAATTTAATGAATATATTTTCTATATAAGTTGACTCACCAATCTCCCGGCATTATTGTTGTGCTGTTTGACCAACGTGCCCAGATCGCTCCGCCTTTGCCGTTGTTTGGCGTCGAGGAATACTCTGGAGTGCCGGAGGCCAAAGTTCACATTGTCACTGCATCCGCCCCACTCCCACTCGCCGTCGGGAAACTTGATGTTGTCCCAGAACTTGCGACGCCTTCTCCCTCCGGGTTTCCTGTTCCGTCCGCCACGTCGTCCCTCTGCTGGAGATACATCGGTCATGGTACTCCCATTATTTATGCGATTCGAGCGATTCTGCTCCTGCAAGGGCAACTGTTGGCGCTGCATAGCAGCCTGTTGTTGTCGCTCCAGTGCCGCCTCCGCAGTTTCCGCCGTCACCATCTGGAACTGGCCACCATTCCGGCGCATATGCGCCTTGTCGCAGGAGCACTCCACCAATTGGCCCATGGTGCAGGCCTTCGTCACCGCATAGGTCACTCCGGCTGCTGTGATTGCATTCACGAAGCCCGTCTCCCGGGAGTCTGGAAAGTGGGGAAAAATTAGGGTATTAGGGATTGATTAGCTAATAAACTAAATTGGAATTCATTTAATTTTTAAGGGTTTTTGAGAGGAAGCTGTCTGTAAAAGTTTCAGTTTCAAGTTTTAGTTTAAAATTTAATGCAACCATGAAAATTACATTTAAATTTTACAAAAGTTGTCTGGTAAACAAATATATATAAATATAACTTGTATAATTCCAGAACTAATATTTGACTTTATTTTTGAACCCATTTCTATTTGATTTGCAAACTTCAATTAATTCCATATTATTTTTTAAATAACAAATTTCCTCATAAATCAGAAATGGAAAAAGAGAAATTAGCTCCATAGGCCATATGCAAAATTTAATATTTTTCATGATCCTTACTATATTTAATTAATTATTTCTTAGCTAACAAAGTGCCTCACAAATCTTAAATGGAAAATTATAAATCAACTCCAAAGGGGAGAAAAACAAATTTAGTATATTTTATTTTATTATATATATTTATCTCGATAGTTGAACTCATTACTATTTGATAAGTAAAATTCAATGTATTTCATGAACCTTATTATATTTAATTAAATATTTCTTCACTAAGCATCTAATCTAAAATGGTAAGCCATATCATATATTTGTATCATATTTCTATTTATTTTATCTATCTATATTTATGCATTCATTTCCATTTGATTTGCAAACTTTAATTTATATGGCGTGATCCTTACTACATTTACTTAATTATTTTTCTCACTAACCAATTGCCCTCACGTTCAATCAATCCTCAATCATTAGCGTTGTCAGCACGTGTCGCCTGATTGATTTTAATTTGTCAGACCCGGCGACAAAATGATTTATGGCTTGCCCGATCGGCGATCACACCAATCGACGATCAACGGCGATCTATGCAAATCACAAATCACAAGTCAGAAATCAAAAGTTGCAAATCACAAATCGCAATCTGTGTCCGCTTGACAGTCACGTTTAATGAAAACGAAACGAAATCGAAATCCGAAACCGAAACCGAATCGCAATTGTAATCGCCAGGGTTTATAATTTGCATATGCTTGTAATGCTTTCGAATGTGAAGTGGTTCTGTATATATAGTATATATATCCCCCGGAGACAGGTGATATGTCTTGAGCCACCCTAAAATGGAGTGTTACATGAGGGACTTCTTCGGTTTTACTTTATTTATTTTTTTTTAATTTTTATATTTTATTTCATTTTCGCTGACAGGTTGACAGGGCGAGGCTTTAGCTTTTACTGACCATGGCGGAATTTTCGGTGGTTACGCCTTTGGAATTTATGGCACACACACAATTTGGTATGTGTTTTGTTTGCGCATTGTTGTCATTAAGTGCCTGGAGATCGAGGATCAAGGAGATATACTATACCCTCTGCCTGAATGCCCGGTTTTCCTCTGCAATAATTTATTAAAATTGACAGCTTTGTAGGCTCATTTCAGGCGCTATTCATCAGCGCTGGTCGCTGCATTTTTATTATGCAACTTGATGGATGGTGCGGTTACTTTTGCAGCCTTCTCCATGACAACCCAAAAAAAACAAACGAAACTAAATTAAAATAAGGCGTGCAACGATGAGTTGTAATTAGGCGATAATATCTCCAACTGGATTTCTTTTTCTGAGTGACTCAGGCACTGCAAAGCATAATAAAGAGATCTCAAAAACTACTGAGTAGTAGAAGACCCAACTAAATAGTTTTTTTTCAGTTGCTCTTACCGCGCATTAAGATTTTCCTCATGCTCTTGCGCAGAACTGTGCAATTCCAGCGGCGGTTGCGGAATTGAAACTCGCATTCCCGGAAGCCCAGGTTGATGCCATTGATGATGATCTCTTTGAGCAGGGCCGAGTCGTGGCGACAGATCTCGGCCAACTTGCCGCGCAGGCGACGTGTCTTTTTGCACATTAGATTGGGATCGAGAAGGATGTTGGTGCCCTCGGCCCTGAAATAATACATATTTAGATATGGTCTGGTAAGAAAAAAATTAAGCTTAAGCATCATACTTAAATAATTATTATTATACATATTTGAACTGAAAAATTTATTTTTTTTGGTACACATATTTATGTACTTAACAAAAAATAATGAAGTACCTTGAGCTCTAACTCCAAATTTCATAGCAAAATACAAGTAGTTGCTAAAATTTATATAGACTTTTGTATGTTTTAGTGTTTGAATTGGTTTAAATATTTAAATATTATAAAAGTGAATTTAGAAGGATATAAAATGTTTTGGTATTCATAGAAAACAGTTGCCAAAATTTAGATAGACATTCGTATTTTTTTCGTGGTGTATTATGTTCCAATATGGATCATTTCAATTAGAATAAAAATTAGTTCGAAAAGATTTCAATATGAATAATTTAAAATATTATAAAAGAAAATTCCGGACGATACAAAATGTTTAGATATTTATAGAAAAATAGTTGCTAAAATTCAGATAGAAATTTCTTTGTTTTTTGTGGTCGAACTAGTTCCAATATGAATAATATAAAATATTATAAAATTAAATTCGATGGGATACAAAATGTTTTGGTATACTCGTAAATAGAAAACATGTTGCGGTTTTTCGTTTTCGATTTAGTTCCAATATGAATAAATTAATTAAAGTGAATTTAGAAGGGATACAAAATGTTTTGGTATTCATATTAAAACCTCCTCCAACCTTCAAGTAATTGTTAAAATGAGTAATTCCCTCCAAAATCGCATTACAAGGACGCACCTTAAATCTATATTTAGTCATCGTATTACCCAAGACGTCACAACCGATAAGCTATCGCCAATTCGAATATCTATGACCGACTTTTTGTTTTCTCTGAAGGGTATGTTTTGTCATCGATGAATAATCTGCACTGAGTTCACATTTTGAAGTTCGCCGAAACCAGACAGTGATTTCTTATATTTTTAAACTGACTCAACTGTGAGTTCCCCTCACTTTTATGGCTAAAAAAAAAAAGCAATTGCAATTCGCTGGAAGCTATACGTGATGGACAAATCGATCAATCAGTGCTTGAGGGAAGAGCCAAACTATATGTGGCAGTGGCGGGTATCGAAAACTAACAGCAGAAGGCCCTATTAAACGCTTTATTTACCCCGATCTCAAGCATAAACCATCGAAAACACTTTCCGCACACACAAACAAAACACTGGCGTCGTGAAATCGGCGCAAAGTTCACGAACAGCTAAAGTAAATTTCACGCGAATGTGCAATGTGAAAAAAAGCGCAAAAACCCGGCCAACAATTGAGCTATTAAAAAGTCATAAATCTGAAATGGAAAAACATAAATCAGCTCCAAAGGCGAGAGCCCAGGCCCAGGCCGCAGAAACAAAAGTTTCCAGTGGCATTCTGAATTCTAAATGCTGACACATACCCGCGAAGTCAATCTACATACGAAATATATATATATATATATGCCGACTAAAGGTATAAACACACAGATATATGGCCAGCGTCCGTATGTTTGCTCAACTGCACCCACATTGTTGGGTAATTATTAATTTTCCACCTAAATTAAATCTTAACGCTGCAGCAACAGCTTCGGCAGCCGGCAAATGGCATTCAAAATGAAAACGAAAATTGCATCGATTGGGAAAATTACGGAATCTGGGTGTGAGTTTTCGATTTTTTTTTTTCTTTTCTTTGTCTATTCCTGAAATTTTATTGCGATCGATTTTTGCCAACGCTTCGGTTTTATAACAATAAACAATGGATGAGGACCTCTTCAACGTCGTCATTACGTATACGCCGCATTGGCGCAAAAAAAAAAGCACACACAAAAAATTGGAAGCAAAAATTGAGTTCATCTTTTTGGAAGTCTGTGTTTTTCTTCTGGCTTTCTGCACTTTTGGCATTCTATGCAAATAAACTCCGACAGATTTCGGCTAAGCAGCATAAATAAATAAACTAAAACAACTATTTTTAATGAACTTGTGTGCGGAATGATTTACGCCATAAATGGCGCCACACTAATAAGTGGGAAGCCAAGCCGACAAATAAGCCAATAACTATATGATATGTGGTTCAGTATTGTTGTCTCAGATATATAACATGAAATTTACAAGTGTTCTGGAGGATGTGCGAATCTTACATCGATTAAAAATCAAGTTTATGCAATGCGTTGCTTAAAATGCTTTTCTAGATCATTTAAAATTGGTATCAAAGCTTATGTAAAATATTATTTTCTGAATATAAAATTAAGTTAAATATGCAATGGCAACATAATCTGCACACAAAATTTATAATATTTAAGATAATATTTTCTAATTGCCTTGGTTTTTGCATTTTGGTGCTCTTTAAATTCTTCATTACCTAAAATAATTTCCCATAAATCTAATTTAATTTGTTTATACAAAAAATCAAAGACTAGCAACAACACTTAGTGGCCCATATTTGATAACCTAATATTTGGTGTTACCAATTTCTCACCGATCACACGATTCCCAACCTCCTGCAGATAAACCACTTGAACCGCATCAGATTCCCATTATCGATGCCCACCTGGGTTGCCCAGTTGCCACCTGGCTGTGGCACAGCTCCCTGTGGCAACACACGAGAATATGTAGGTACAACACAACACACTTGTGGGAACTCAAGGAGATTATGACAACTTAATAGGTACAAAATGAAAAAAATCCCAATAACAAATAGAGCAAACACACGCACGCACAAGTGCCTAACGAAAATATTAACTCCAAAGGCAACTCGACCGCCAAACACACAAACTTCAAATGATAGACAAAGTGAAAAAAAAAAAAATACAATTGAAGTTCAAATCCCAATGATCATCTTCATTGCCGATCGGAGCGATCTTCATCGCTATCCTCGGATGTGGCTGCTGTTACTCCAGATGGGTGCCAGTTGCCAGTTGCTAGTTGCTAGTTCCTCTTGGTGTCTCTTGGCCTCTTTGATGATGATGATGACGTCTCGGCTGCGTTGCGTTGATGACTGGAGAGATCTAAAGAACTCAAACACCTTTCAACCGCACAAGTTGCCACCACCAGCACAACAAACAGCAACAGCAACAGCAACAGAAACAGCAACTCAAACTCAAACACAAACACAAATAGCTTCGAAAAAAAAGGCAGGAGATTTTTGTTAAGCGGAAAATAGCCGCACAGAGAGTGGAGCAACCGATCGTTCGACACTTTTTGGTTTTTGAAGTTGAACTGAAGTTTACTTGCCAACGCCACCAAAGCGGGCAGCGGCGTTGGCAGCAGAAATTGTCGGCCAACATCAAAAGGGAGACGGGCGGCCAGCAACTTCAGGTCTCTCAGGTACCCATCCCATTCCCATCTCATCCCATGCACTGGCAAAAAATATAGATACCAAATGTGATCAACTTTGCTGATGATAATCCTTAAAGCGGAATATAAATAAATAATTATTTTACAATTTTGTTCATTACTTAAAATATATAAATTGAAATTATATGTATGAAAAGATGTTAATTCTTTTAGCAGAATATAAATAATTAATTTACAAATTTGTTGACTAAAATAAATGGAAATAATATCCTTTTAATTTCCATATTTATAGGGAATAAATTTTAATCTTCTATAACATGTCAAAATTGTATTCCATATTTTTTTTATAAAAGATTATGTTCTTTAGACTTAAATATATTTTAATTAGATTTCTAATATACATATTTAATATTCTTCAAAAATTGTTCCCAGTGCACCCATCCAGTCTGAGGCAACACTTGGCAACGTATCTTTATTTTGCGTTCACACAACCAACTCCCTGTATCTGTGTGTGCGTTTGTTTTTTGTTGTTGTTCTTGCCCTGGTATGTGTGTCGTTATAGGCCTCAATGGATTTTCAGTGATTCCTTTCCCTCTCTCTATCTCCTCAAAATGTATCTTTCTCTCTCTCCGGTGCTTTGGCACTGATCAAAGTGCCCGGTTTGGTAGCCCCAAAAACGGACAAGTGGTTGAAATTTACCAAACTATCTCATAACCAATAGTATTTGGTACTCGATGTGGCTGAAAGATATTTTAGATGGGTGGATAGCACCCAAAAAAGTAACAGTTTATGTTGGAAAGATTAGCATAAGGAAGTTTTATGTGGGAGATTTTATATATTTATCGTATTTTATTGATGTAATTATAGTTTAAATTATTTCAAAATTTGTTTATGTTGCAGATTATCTTGGCTGATTTTAACCTGATTTGGCATCCTATATTTAAATACAAACTTCCTGGGAAGTATAAAATCACGAAACAGAATAAGTATGAAATTCAAATGGGTAAGTTCTAGATTATTTTGTTATTTAATTTAATTGGTAAATTTTAAGTTTACTCTGGGTAAGTAACCACTTTCTGCACACTTTTTTCTATAAAAACGTTCTTATTCTCTATGTTCAGTAGTTAAATCTGTAGATCTGTTTGATTGACTCATTTCCGTGAGTCGCTTGTCCAGGTTGCAGCTCCTTTGCCCCTCCAGTGTCTCCTCCCATCCCATCCCATCCCCTCACTTTCCCCCTCATCTGGTCAGCGTAAACAAATCAACGACTTAAACCACTTGTCAACATGCGAGTGGCAAAGTATTTAAACAAAGCGTTGACAAGTGAATGAATGGCCATTGGATTGGTCGCCTGGCTGCCTGGTTGAAGCTGCCTTTCTGTTTTTTTTTTTTAATACCCTAGAAAGGGGTATTTCAATTTTGTTTGGTTTTATAATTCTAATATGCAGATATTGCATGGGCTAAAATTTTTCTTTTGGCAGTTTCTAATCCATTTATTTGCACATATTCCGACTTTGTTAACTTAAAGATACTTTTTTTGGGGCAGTTGTTAAACTTTCTCCAAGGTTCTATTACATTTAATAAAATTCAAACTGGAATGCCAAAATATCTATTAAGTATATTAGCTAAAAATATCTCCCAACCTGAAGCCAGGGTATTAAAAATTCGTATCCCTGAAGCAGGCTTTCTTTCTCGACTGTTTTTTTTTTCTGTTTGCCTGTTTCTGAGCCGGCCCGTTGAATTTTTCCTTGGCCAAGTCAAGTGCTGTTGTGGCTGGTCAGTTTCATTTACGCGCTCAAATATTTATCTACAGAATGCCTCGGCGCAAGTGCTGATCTCTTGTGCACACGAATCTCCAGATCCCGGAGAGAGGGAAGCTCGCCGTTTGATGTGGGCGGCAGCATTGACAATCGATTAGGTACCCCAAACCCCTGCTACTGGCAAAAAACCCACAACAAAAACAACAAAAAATATATGGAAAAAATCCCACAAAAAATGGAAATGGAGGGAAAAAAAGACACAAAATAAATAAATAAGAAACACCGAAAAGGTGTTGACATGACGGGGAGTTCGGAACCGATCTGATCTGGTGGGTGCGGCTTCGTGTGTGGGCGTCGCATGCTGCTTTTTGGCACCTTTTTTTAGGGGAAGGGGCACGATTTGTTTGTCAGTTGACAATTAACATATTAGCATGTTAGCTTCGCTCAGGCGCCGCCACTTTGGAATTCACTGGATCTGACGATTTCGGAGATACTAAACACTGGGGATGGTTTTGAGATACTTATGAAATAGTAACTTATTTATATTTTTAAAATATTGGTTTTGAAAGTGAAGTCAAAGTTTACAAAAAAAAAAAATTATATAAATAATACTCAAAAATTTGATTCTTGCTTTAACTAAAATTTATAATTTCAAATTATGTGATCTTAAAGGTTTTTCAAAATGTTTTGTGTAGACAATATTTTAAAGCCCATGATTTTGATTTTCTAAACTTTTTTTTAGCTATTAAAATTATTTTAAATAATTTAGCACCTTTTTAAGACATTTTTAATGATTAAAATCTATGCTCAAAATTGGATTCTTGATTAAACAAATAAAGATAATTAAATATACGTGTTTTATTACCCTTCTATTTTTTTTACGTTTTTGTATGTTGTCATTTTAAATCTCATGATTTTCATTCTCAAAAATTATTTTTTAACCATTAAAAAAAATTGTTTTTAATAATTGCGAACCTTAAGTGCCTTCGCAAAAAATATATATTTCGATTACCTTAGTGTTCGTATCTGAAACTGAACTTTTCAAGCCGTTTTCCCAGGCATGTCCATGTCCAATTGGCGCGACAAAAACGCTGGCTAATAATTCAAGCATATTTACTATGAGTATTTCCTTAGCCCCGGCTATGTCATTCCTTTAACAAGCCTCCTTCAGTTCCAGTGGGCAGGGCACGACTTCAACTTTAGCCTTAAGTGTCTGTGACTTCTCTAAACTTAACTTGGCTGTAAACTCCCTTTGGCCAACAAAGGCGACATCAATCTCCCGGCCTGGTTGGTGACTTTGAGGTGCGCAAATTGCGACAACGTTTAACTTAATTACGGCTCAAATAGGCGTAGCCGGGCTTAGGGAATGATCATCGCCCCACGGACATGGTCATGTTCATGTCAAGGATGGCTAAACTGTGCTTAATCACAGTGATTGAGGTTGTGAGAAAGGGGAATTGGGCATACGACTCAGGAGAAGGGGGATCTCTAAGGCATTTGACTGGGGAGAATGTTTTGATATGAGATAATAAAAGGGAGGGATTGCAGATAAGGGTTAAAAATTTAAGGAATTCTAAAGAGAATATTTAAGGATTTTAAAGGGTTTTGGAAAAACTTTTTATTACATGTTTATATACTAATATAAATTCCCATAAATTGTATTTTGATGATGGTCAGAAGCAAGAGAAAACTCGAATTTAAATTTATATTTTAAGTATTCATCGATCAGTAAAACTATGAACTATTGTTATCTTAAGAAAATATTCTAGACCATAGATTCTTGAAAATATTATAAATTTTATATAAATAAGAATCCAACTACAATTATATTACATATTACATATTTAACTCCCATTTGATTTCATTCTCCAATGGGTTTCCTTATCCTTAGAATAGTTTCCCTAAATTCTATTTCAGTACCTCCGCCATTAATCAATTTCCGTTCTATTCTAAATGTGGATGTGCCACCTCATCAGCCTCCTTTCGAGACCACGTTGATGATGATGATGATGATGACGCGAACATCTTCCTGGGGCACCTTCGACAATCCGTTTGACAGACATCTTGGCCGGGGGCCCCTTTTCTACCTCTCCTACCTCTCTTCTGCCTCTTCTACCTGTCCATGTGCCACCGTGTCCTCCAACTTGACCCATGTCTCCTGGTCTCGTTCTTTTGTTTCGTCATCCGATTTAATAATGATGCAGCCAACCGACAGACCGAAGGCAGACACATCAGACACATTCGTCAATGTGACAAGGGGGAAAGCGACAAATTAACAAAATAAACAAATGGCATGACTTTTAATTAAAAGATTTGCAGCGCATCTAGTGCTTGGTAACTAGCTACTTTCAGGGATTTGGTACTTGGGATTTGTGATTTTGGGATGGGGGGGAAAGAAACTTGAACGTGAACCACAAAAAAATAAGCAACACAACAAGGGGGAACTTTCTCTAGAGACACTCGTTAATGTCGAGTGAATTGTGTCAGAGACTCAGGTAGATTTTTTTTTCTTCTTTTCCTGTTTTCTGCTCATAATCAACTCATCTGCATTGGTTTCTGGCAATTGGCCGAGTTTTGTCTGCTCGTTAGTTGAACATAATTATGTGGCTGTTTTTATTTTGTTTTTTTTTGCTCGGAGCAGGGGGTGTTTGTTGCTGCTGGCTCATAAAGTGTGCCAAATTTGCTGCAAAGATAATCACGAAGTGATTCGGGATTCTCGCACGGTTGCACGGGGCGTATGAGCAATGCTGTTGATGCAACCACCGACTGTGGAGCAGACACAGCTTGAGACTAAGTGGCCACCCAGTACCTCCCTCCTGGTTCGCCTTAACCCATAAATGCCCCGCATGGCATTAATTACCATTTCACATGCTGTGAGTGCCAAAAAAAAAATAAAATTGAATCCAATGGAACTGAATGAACCGATTTTCGATGAATGAAAATGCGAAATGCAAATGCCAATTGAAATCAGGAAGTCGTCGTCGTCGAATGCTAATGTCAAATGATTTTTTCAACGGAAATGAGCTCATTTAGGGCCACGAAATATATGGGGAAAAAATCAAACTGCAGCAGATCTCATAAATTGCCAGATCTTCATCATCGCATCTCTGGGGCTGGTTTTAATTAAATTCCAGACACATCAGCGCTAAATTTCAGCCCGATCGACGGCAATTTGTTGTAAGTTTCTCTGTAATTGGCTGATCCCCCCCTCCGCCCCCCGCCATTTCTATCCCCGATTCAGCCGCCTGGAATTTCCATTCATTTAACGCCACATCTACCCACAATTCGAGTCCGAATCCCGCGCCGATCTCCGCCTCTGTCTCTGGCCCATTGATTATCATGATCTCAATCGCTCACAAAATGACCATTTGATTTAGTGCACTTCGCCGGCGAATTTCGCAAAAAAATACACCCAAACAAAATGAGAAACCCCCGATCTCGATTTTGGATATAGTCATCCAACCCCCCTTTACCTCCTTTTTTTCTGTACGATTGCAAACCCATTGTTGAATGCAAATTGCGCAGATCCGCATTCGATGGGAAATTAAATGTATATATTGTTAGATGTTTGAGGGTTTTTAGTTAGCAGATACTAAATAGTTGTTATTTATTTAGAAATTCCATTATTTTACAGCTCTTTTTTATTAGATTTTGTTTAAAATATTTTAGAACAACAGATTTGTATTAATGAGATCAGGTTATATTTTTAAGTATACGTACATTTGTACATTTTTTTTTACCATTGATTGGTTTTAGTAAGCGAATTCTAAAAAGCTATGTTTGTTGATATTGATTTAAATATTTTTTTATTTTATAGCTCTGGGACTATATTTTGCTTAGAATATTTTAGAATAATTTATTTATATTTAGGAAGTCCTATTTTATTTATTTATTTCAGGTAGATCATTTAAGGTATCTATAATTTTAAATTTGACAGTATTCCATGTAATTAATTCCCTGTTTAGTTGACAGTTTAATGTAAATATTTTATATATTGTAGGGATTATTTTAAAATATTTTTGTATAATTAATCATTTTGTGTATATCTTTATAACACCTTGTTCGTCAGTCAGCCAGTTTGTCTGTCGCCCTTCATGGCCTGCAGGTTGTCATCGGTTTTGGTATATTTTTTTATTTGTTTTATTTTTGTATGCAACAAGCGCCCTTGAGTGGCACAGATGAAGCGTAGAAAGTGGCACAGTTGTGGCATTTCTTTTTTTCCCAGTGCATCTTTGGACGCACATACGACACATATATATGCTATATATTATATATATCCACATCTCGTTCGCCGCTCGACATCAAAAGGCGGCAAAAGAACTGACAGCGTTGAACTTGAGCTTTAATTATTTAATTAATTTATTGTGAAAAAAGGGGCAATTGAATTGGATGCAACGACAGCATGGAGCAAGCCAGAAAAACCAAACCCACCCACCCATTTGCCAACCCAACGCTTACCCCCCGCACCATTTTCCTGACCCCCACTTTGGATTTTTCAGGTGTCCACCTTTGCTTGCTGACGCGCCCAGTTGCACAGAACTCAAATTAAATTGATGCATAAATATAAATAAAAATATATTTAAATGCAAAAAAAAAGTAGATTTGCAACCGTCATGCAGTCTACGCCACGCGACGCCCACGCCTCCCTCTTTTTGGGCCACGCCCACCTGCTCCTCACTGGGGGCAACTGCGAAATTTCAGCTTTCGACGCCGTTGACAGCGACAATATTTCTACCTTCTGGCAAATAAATAAATATACGAAATATACGAAAACGCAGACCCCTTTGGGCCAATTCATTGATGGCACTTTGCTGGCAAATATTTTGGCAAAGTGCATAACTTATGTGTAAGAGAGAAAGCCCCCTCCTATATTTCCCCATTTCCCACTTTTCAGTTTTCCGTTTTCTATTTGATGTTTGTCCTCCTCGGTTTGTTTATTTATTTATTCATTGCGTCGGACGCCTTTTCGCCTGTAATTTCACGCATAAATTGCACCTAGTGTCATTTTGGTGCGGCTATTCGTCTTCGGTTATTTATTTTGGCCACAACTTTTGGCAATATAAAAAAGTGGCAACCAAAAAAAAAAATAGAAAAAATGGGGAGGTAGAAAAGTTGTGCCATGTAATTAAATCTAAATCAAACGTCACATTTTGAAGGTCCGCCGTTGTCCACGCTCGATTGGCTCTGGTTTGGATTTGCATTTTGCATTTAGCATTTAGCATTCTGACCATTTTAGATTCGCCTTTTGGCTTTGACTCACTCGTTGGGAGCATCGTGCGCATTTATTTTTGGGGCTTGCGCTTTTTTATTTTTTTTTTTTATTTTCCGTCGTCCGCTCTACCGGAAGCTGTTACGCCAATCTCTATCTCGTAAATTGATGCGATTTGACAAGAACACCGATGCAGATGCACGGCGAAAGACCTCCGAGCGGGTGGTAATGGGTTTTTTGGCATTGAAACAGAACATAAATCGCATGTTCAACGCCAGCAAACGGGCCAAATCGAAGAGACTTTGTTAGCCAGAGTGCATAAGACTCAACTAAGGGTTTAAATATAGTCAAAGATTCTGTCACGAGTTGTTAGGGTTAATTAGAAGCATTGCAAATAATATATTTTTAATATCCTTAATATAGCTACTAATATTGTTCTTCTTTTAAAAATACTATATATTTAATTTCTTAAATAAAGGATAATTTTAAATGATATTCCCCTTAACGAAACTACCAATAATTTAGGTATCTTAAATCCTATCTTACCTCCAAACAAATTCAAAATTTGTTTGTTCTACAATGTTTCCAATTTACTTATCCAAATACATTTAATACAAATTTTGAAACAAACAAATAATAGCAATTATTTAATGTTTTCTAAATACAGACGAATGTTTATAAACAATGTAAATAAAATATAAACTTAGAGTTTGTTTATAATAAGTATTGTCTGAAATTATACATCCATGAGCATGTATTTTATGATCAAGTTTAGAATTATATAATATTAACCTATTGATCAAGAAATAAGAATGTGAAATAATTAAAAACAAGAAAGGAAGTCTAGCTTCGGTACCCGAAGCTTAGAATACCCTTGCAGACCAGTTGCCTTTAAACTGTTCGATCGATTGTATGGCAGCTATAGGATATAGTGATCCGATCTTTTGTTTTTAAATTTCTAAAAAGTCTTTAATGCCTATGAAAACTGTTTTTCTCAAGAATGAATTAATTGTCTTAAAAAACACCAGAGTTATGCTCAATGACCCATTTTTTCCTTTCGTTCCTATGGCAGCTATAAGATATAGTAGTCCGATTTTGATGAAACTTTCAGGATATGTTAAAATTGCTATTAAATAGAGTTTTCCAAGAAATAAACAATATATCTTTAAAAATGGCGAATTTATGACACTTTTTCCCAATCGTTCCTATGGCAGCTATGTGATGTAGTGTTCCGATTCCGGCCGTTCCGACTTATATACTAACTGCAACAGATTGAAGGGTTGGTGCAAAGTTTCAGCCCGATAGCTTTAAAATTGAGGGACTAGTTTACATAGCAACCGACAGACGGACAGACAGACGGACAGACAGACGGACAGACGGACAGACGGACAGACGGACAGACGGACATGGCTAGATCGACTCGGCTGGTGATGCTGATCAATAATATATATACTTTATAGGGTCGGAAATGTCTCCTTCACTGCGTTGCAAACTTCTGGTCAAAATTATAATACCCTCTGCAAGGGTATAAAAATACCTATTTACAAATTAAAGCAATTTCGGTGTCTTTAAAGAATTACTAAATATATATTTATTATTATTTCAATCAATATAATGTTCTATAATTGTGATGTAAATAATAGTATAGATTCTAAAATGACCTTCAATATTCCATTTCACTGCAACATAAATGATTTTTTGTTGTCTTTAAAGAATTTCTAGATATTGATTAATTTGTATTCCAATTAAATGAAATAATAATAATTGAGATTCTAAAATGATCTTCAGTACCCCATTTTAGTGTAAAATAAATTATTTTTTACCAAGATAATTCTTACTATTTTAATATATTCATAAATAAATCAATTAAAACATTTTATAGATCAAATTATTTTCAAGTATTTAAGTAAATGTAAAAAGTTGAAGAATTTCTCATGTTTCAAGTAAATAGTTGACCCTGATTTCATATTTAGAAAATTGTTAAATTGTTAACGCTTTTTTTAACGCCACTCACCAGCCGAATCCAGTCATTGGCATTGCGAATATTAAAATTGCAATTACCATGAGCAAACGCATATCGATTGAAGCCGCCAAATGCAGCGGCAACAAACCAAATTCTGGCCCGTTGAGCTGCTCGTATTATTTATGCGTGTTTTACTTATTTTTTATTTGTTTGCTTATTTGTTTTTGTTTTGTTTGCAACGAGTGTTGTGTGTGTGTGTATGGGTGTTTTTTGTTTTACTTTAGGTGTTTGGCAGGTAATTAAAGTTAAAGCCGTTTTTATTGCGGCCACGATGAGTACACGAGATGCTTATTTGAATATCGTTGACGTGTGCGAATTAATCAAGCGTCTCGAGTTGAGTGGATTTTTAATGCGAATGTATCTCAGCTGGGGGAAGTAGGCGGAGTACGTTGGTGGCGGAATCCCAGACGACATGATCCCCGATCAACCGTTTTCCGATTCCCGATTCCCGATCGCCCGATCCGATCCGATCCGATCCGAGGTGATCTTCCTGATCTGCGCTCCTCCCTGACTTCTTTCACTTTTTTTTTGTTTTGGTTGTTTTTGTTATTGTTATTGTTGTTATTGTTGTGCTGAGGAGACTGCGTGATTTTCGTACGCACACGGAGAAAGCTGCCGGCGTACTGAGCAGCGTTTAAAAAAAAAGGGAATATTATGGCCGGCCAGCAGCCAAGGAGTCGGTCCGGTCCGGTCTTCGCCAAGTTCGCCAGATTCGAGCCACAACGAAACAAACAAAAAAGTTCCAGGGGCCCAGTGCGAACAGCGAATCAAAAGGCCAGGGTGGAGCTGGAGCTGGAGCTGTAGCTGCTGGGAATCGCTGAGATACAGATACAGGGATAACCAGGGAGTAGCGTAAAAAATGAAATTAAACGCGCGCTTTAATCAGAATCCCAGACCGAAATCCAAAAAAGGCAAAAACCGATGAAAAAAACCGGGGAAGTCGCTTTTGTCTGCACTTCTGTTGCCTGTATATATGTATCTTTTCCACTCTTTTTTGCGTATCTATATACTTTTTGCGTTTTTATATTTTCGTTAATTTCGTTCTGGACTTAGGTTGTTGTTGTGGCGCATCCTTTGCGCCCGTTTTTCCCATGTTCCCGCGATCACAAGGTGCACACTCGACCGAGAATTCCCTGGATCTTTGGATGGTTGTGGATTTGGATTTGGATTCGGATCCCCAAGAATATATATCGCAACACAACGCGCGCTGACCGTTCGATTGGATCTGAGGTATCGAGATTTTCGTAATCGTGGGATTTTCCACCTCCTCTCGCGAAAAACTCTCGCGTAAGAACCGAACGATTTTCGCAGCGCTCGGGCTCTGACTTTCGACTGATTTGCGGATTGGCGGTATCCAACGGATTGCCGTACGGTGGTGGGATCGCCGGGGATGTCGGATCTCTCGACTCGACCCCACAAAAACGTATGAAAAGACTATGAATGGACGTCGGTTGTCGGCCGGTTGTCGGATCGTTTCTGATTGTGATACGTCGCCGTCGAAAAGTCTCTTCCTCAGCCGTCGCTTTTGTTTTTTTTTTTGCTTTTGTGTTTGTTTTTGCTTTTGATTTGTTTTCGTTTGCCTTTGCTTTTGCGTTTGTTTTTGGCTTTGCTTTTGCTCTGGTCGGTTTGGAAGCGTGAAAATTTATTTCACTCATGCGCGCTTCGAGCGCTCAAAATGTGTTCTGTTCTCCTCGCTTCGGTTTCTTCTAACGCTTCTCCTGCTGCTGCTGCTCTGCTCCTGCTGCTGCTCTGCTTCTGCCGCTGCTGACGTCTCTGCCTCGGTCGGAGGCTCTGCTGGCGCAGTTTTTGTGTTGATTTTTTGAGATATTTTCTAATGTATCTGTAGATTGTGTTGGATGTGCTTTAGTTTTCGACGGGAATATGGGCTGGCACAGTGAGCGTCATTTATATGCATGTAAGAAAATTATTAAATAAGTTTTCAAATTGCAAGATACATTGCAGAATATTTAGATTTATTGAATCCTTAATATTTTAATATTCATTAGTCTTTTAATAATGTAATAATCTAGCTACTAATAGTATTATATTTAAAGTATTTATAAAAATCAGTTCAAATAAGCGTAACATGTGGTCAACAAAAATAATACGTTTTCTTACACTTATTTAAAAATGTATTAACTACAGAAAAATTTATTTTATTTAGATATATTAATTAATAAAAGATGCGAAATTCTTTTATTAACCAACATTTATATAGGTTTTTAAGTTTTATGCTTGCATTGCTTGCATTTTAAAGTGCAAGATGAGATCTCTTTATTTGAATATTCCTTAGTCCTTAAATAATCTAATAAACTAGCAAAAATAATATTTTTATCTTGAAAAATTAGTTAAGTTTATAAAAAAGCAGTTAAAATAACAAAGTTGTGGGCAATACAAATTTAATAATTTCCTTTATTTATTTTAAAATAAAATAAATAAATAAGTTATTATATAACATTAAATTATTCATAATTTAAAAAAATATATTGTACGCAGTATTTATAGTTTCTAATATATATATATAGCTCCTTTTTATTTAATATTAGCTTCCAATTTAAATTTTATAAATTAGCTGTTCTTGCTTGCTACCAATTTGCCCAGCTGGCACCCACTTTTGGTAGTCAGTGTTGGCTGTGGCACACTCTGGCACACGGTTACGCTTACGCTTACCTACCCATCCGACATCACTCTTCTTGATTTCCGTTCCAGTGACATTGCTCTCGGATCGGATCCGCTCCGCACCTCCAACTCTCCCCCAATTTGCTCCTCCACCCGCGCTCTGTTTTGGCCGCCGCGAATTGTTTACATGCGACAAACTTGTCATCTTTTTCTTTTCGTGTACAACTGGGATGATAAAAAAAGGTTAGCGACTTTGTCTTTGGCCTGTGGCTCTCCGTTTGTTGGGCTAGGCCACGAGCTCAGGTAACGAAACGAAATAAAAAATAAATACAAAAAAAACCAAGACCCACATGGAATCAAATCAAGTCGCATGTTCATAAAAATTGTGCCACTTTTTAGTACCTCACCGCTGGCCAAGTCACTCGGAGATCTTGTGCTCCAGAGTTTGCATACACTCCGTATTCATCGTCATCGCCATCTTCATCTCCATCTCCAGACACGTTCGCGTAATAACTCTCCGGGTTCGTATCTGGGCGGCTAATCATTTTCAAATACCATAAAAACAGATCTCACAGAGCAGAAGCAGCTACCAACAGCTTAGTCAGTCAGAAGTCAGCGAAAATCTTACCAAAATGTCGTTCTAATCTCGTGCTGCCGTCTCGTATTAATTTATTAATTATTCTACAAATTTTGATGTGCTGTTTGTAATTTTTTTCTAAGTAAAAATTAGCATTTCATTGTTTATTCAAGCGCTTATTCATCTGTTTTACTAAAATTTTATATCTTTAGTTTGTTTATCCGCTGAAGTTCATTTCCTGCCTTCATCTAGTTTGTTCCTGTTAATCTGTTATCTATTAGTTTAATAAAAATAAATATTTTGAATAATAAAAATACTATAAAATTTCTTAAAGATTCATTATCCTTATTTTTGTATCTCTAAACTTGATTTGTCTGGGCAGCCTTCGATGGCTCTTCTCGAATATAGGCCAATTTTTGTGTTATTATTATTGTTGTAGTTTTCCTCTCTTTTTTGCTTAGCGCTTTTCTGTTTGTTTACACACGAGTATCTCAAAGTTATTTCTCTTTGGGCAACCCAAAAGATTTCGGCAGCATTTGGTGATTGTTCCTTAATTGTTGTGGGGGGATTTTTGTGGTTTATGGTTTATGATGCGGTTGCGTTGTACCACTGTGCCTGTGGCCAGTGGCGGGTTGTCAGTCTAAAGTTCACAAGTTGTCAAAATGTTTGCGCCGAAGTCTCAGACCCGGAGCATTTGGAGGCCCCCGGACTTATCACAGACTGTGTTAACACATTTACCTACCAACACTGACGTCCAGCGCAGCTCGAGATGTATTTTTTCTGCTTTTGACGGGGCTGATTCAACAAATAAACAAAAGGTGAAAATCACACTTGAAAAAATTGCCCTTGGTTATCAATTCAGAAATTGTTAAGGATATTTTTCATTGGGTTATAAATAAATTTCCGATTGAAAATAAATTTACTGAAATTTTTAAAAATCAAAAACAAAATTGCTTTCAATTATAACCCATTGTTTTATCATATTTATTAGCATTTTAGGTTTTATTATGTATGTGAAATAGTTTTAATTCTAATTTTGATATATTTTATTTTTAATTTCAATTTTATATTATAATAAGATTATTTTTTACTGTGTCCAGTAAGGCAAATATGTCTATTAAATGAAAATAGACACTGACGAAGCCGCTGAAAAGTTGCCTCTCTCATTCTCTCAATTCACTTGCTTAAAAAACAATAAAAAGCGGAACAAGAGGAAAAGTCAGGCATACTTCCAGCGCAATGATTAATGGATGCCAAATCCATTGTGAAATCCTATAAACAAAATCAAATCAGAGAATCCACAATCCAGAAGCCAGAGACAAAGACAAAGATCTTACCCGCAGCAAAACTGCATTTGGCTTCGATCACTTTGTTCAGCATCAACTGTCAAATCTCTGGTTTTCACCTGATCTGATCCGATCTGATCTGCCAGGGAAACTAAAGAGTCAGATGGCTGATGAAAAAAAAAACGAGGGGCGCTTGGTCGTAGAATTCTCTCGCACTATCAATGGAAGATCATAAAAAGTTTATGGCCCCCGCAGACGCGGGAAAAAGAGGCTGCCTCAGCAGCAACAATTCTTTTAAGTGCCCTCCATCGCAATTCCAGCGAAGCCCAAAGTCAGCTAAAAAATATGCCACTACAGATCCACAAACATAATCTTGTATATTCTACTCAATAACCCGAACAATTCCGTGGGGGCGAAGGGCGCTACCACATCGATTGTTTGGTATTGTTCGACCGAATGACCGATTCGGGGAACTAATTTCCTCCCGTATTTGTGCCACACAAAAAAACCAAAAAAACCAAAAAAAGCTTAAAGAGTCCGCAGCGAAGAACAACAAACAAAAACGTCGTGTTATGAGCTATTAACGTAATTGGAAAACGGCATTAGAGGGGGGAATTTAGAGCGCTCTTTGATGCACTACAATGAAACTTTGGCTACTGTGAGTCAGGAACAAAAACAAACAAGGGGGGAAATAAAAATCTAATTAAATCAATGAAATTCAAATCCTTGGAAGTTTTAAGTAGATCACCCAAAAAGACAACAAGTTTTGGTCTAATGAAACTTTGTTATCAATTGGGTGCAATAGAAGTTCAATACTTATTTTATGTATATTCTGTATGACTGCATTAATTATCACCTTAATTTTGTATATATAATAAAGGGGAATTACCAAACTAAAAATATATATTATACTTATCCCTTAACATTCTAAATACACTATATTTAATAATACCCAAACTAACCTGATTAAATTTAACCCACATGAACTGCAATCCCCAAAAAGTATTAAAAAAAAACCCACACAATCTCTCTCACATTTTAGCGCTTTTGCTTTTGCTCTCGATTTCACTCGTTTTTTGTGAGCTATAGTATAGTATCTGGGCCTGAGTATTTCTTCGGCTTGTAATTAAAAACGCATAAAATCGAAACAACAAAGTAGCAATAACAACAAAGGCAGCAGCAACAACAACAACCACAACAACAACAATCACAAACAAGGAAAAATGTTAATACTCTGCCTCGAAATTCATTTTTACGCAATGTTCTCTTCATAATTCAATTGTTTTTATTGTGTGCGCCGACACAAGGTGGTAATAAAATTTTATTAATTTAATTGGGTTTTTTTTTCGTCTGTTTTAGTCGTAATTAACGTAGAAAGTGCTGAGTTTCGCGGCTACAGGAAATGATTCTTCCCCCGTCCCAGAAACTACAAATCCAAAAACCGCAAGAAGAAACAGATTTAGTTTATAAATTATTTCGAGCTTTTATTATTATTTATTTACCACTTTTACCACCCATTGTTGCTTAAACAATTAAAAACAATACATACACAAAAAAAACCCGAAATAACAACAAAAATAATATATATTTCGAGTCAACTGCTTGGCTTTTTTACGAGCGATTCAGTTGATTTACTAGCCAGCCCCTGCTCAGAAGAAGTATCTGAGAGTGCGAGTGTATCTGTGTGAGCGTTGCGAGAGTGCGCCAGTGTGTGTGTTTGACAGGCGTGTTGAAATGGACAGTCAGAGCATCAGAAGCGGCCGAGCACTAAAAGAGATTTATGCGCATTTTGTCAGCTGCTCACTCACCGAGCACCGAAAACTGAACACTGAACACAGAATAAAGAACACCCAACCTCGGATGCCAAAAGATGCTCCCAAGTTCAAACTCTATGAAAATGGATTTCAGCATGATTTTTACTGGCCACATAAATTAACCCACTATCCACTCCAGTCCACTATCCACTCCAGTCCAGTCCACTATACCTACCGAAAAATAAGTGCCAAAGCTTAATTAAGCCACATCCCAGAGTTCGGGCATCATAAATTGGTCTTAGTGTTGAGCTGATGCCGGCCAGCGGTCCGATCAAAAACAAAGACCAGCCTTGCCAAAGGACCACCGGAGATCTCTGGTTTCGGACATCGGAATGGATAATTTCCGAAAACAGGTTCCTGGGACTCGAACTGGGACTCGAACTGGGACTCGGACTGGGGGCTGTCTGTTGCGGATTAAGCGATTAAACAAATTAAAACAAATTACGTTTTTGCACCCACCACAGCGACGATGAGCATAAAATTAATAAAAATTTACCTGTCACGGAAAACGGCCAATTTAAAGATGTCCCACTTGGGGCCGAAATATTCGAAGGGTTATTAAATGCGCCACTTGCAGTGTTAACGAAAGTGGCTGGAATTTTTCGTTTACCAAATTTGGTAAAGGATAAAAGATACAGAAAAACTGGATTTTTGGTTTTTTGGGGTAAAATAATATACGTAATTAAATCTGTTAAATATTAAATTATTCATTATGTGTAAAAATGTATTTCACAGAATTTTATTTTCCTTCATAATAACTATACTAATTTTCTAAAAGAAAATATGAACTAGAATTTTTGTTTACCAATTTTGCAGAAGGATAAGAGATACAGAAAAATAGCATGGTTCGTTTTTTAGGGTAAGATAATAAACGCAATTAAAGTTATTTAATATTAAATTATTCATTAATTGTAAAAATAAATTTTACAGAATTTTAATTTCCTTTACAATATTTATAAGAATTTTCTAAAACAAAATATATAATATAATTTTGTTTATTAAA
>JAJJHY010003831.1:12524690-12575043 GCA_021224005.1 Drosophila setifemur | reverse complement strand
ATTTTCAAGCTCAAAGCAATTTCCTTTTATGTTGGAAAGTCATTTTAAAATGCTTTTTGATGCTTAAATATAAATTGAACAAAAATGTCTACACATTCTCACCGTTAAAAAAATTATTTTATGTATATATTCTATTTAAGTAAGTAAAAGTTAAAGCTCTACAAATTTCTACAAATTATTAGGAATCTTAAAGAAATTTCCTTTTATGTTGGAAAGTAATTTTGAAATGCTTTTGATGCTTAAATATGAATTAAACTTAAATGTCTGAAATGAATTAAGTTATATTTTAAGTAGTAAAAAAGTTTACAAATTATTTGCAATCTTAAAGAAGCTTCCTTTTATGTTGGATACTTTTTATGCATAAATATAAATTCAGCAAAAATATCTCAATGTTACGACCGTGTCAAATTAAATATTTACTATATATCAATTTCAATGAACTTACATTTTAAATAGTAAAAATTTCTACAAATTATTTGAATTTTTAAAGGAATTTCCCATTATGTAATAATTTTATAAATTTTTGTTTCAGTATTTTCCGGAGTTCATCTTTATAATAGAAAGTCCGAATATTTTGTTCTACAATAATTAGATGGGGTATAACATAATTCGACTCCACAAAGCCAACTTTCTTTGGAGTGTTTTTTTGTGATTTTGTATGCTGGACATGGAGGCAGGCAGTGAACGACGCTGGCGACTTGCAATTCATTAGGCCTCCTGACCATTTTTGGGATGAGCGTGCGCCGCTTTTGGTCTCTCGCCTCTGTGGATTCTGCAAATGCAACTGGAACTGCAACAGCAGCGGCAGCAGCAATAACTGAAACAGCAACTGCCACGGCAACATAATCTTAATCCGCTCGTTAGTTTTATTGATTAGGAGCAATGTCTCTTTGGGGCCAGACACGGCGACAGGAGCCCAAGATGCGACCAACGCGACACTACGACTCATTGGAGACGACAATTGTCGCCTCGGCGTGCCAACTAAATAACAACAATGGCACGTCACTATCTCTAACTAGGCGTACTATGTGCCCCGTGGGGTTATGAGATGCCCAATAATGCCAATAAGCCACATAGCTTACCACAAGTCCGGTGTTCAAGCTGGACACTCGAAGAAATAGCTAAAGAAATCTGTTTAAAACTCGAAATTTTAATAATTTACAAAACATATTTCCACCTTAAAAAAAATATATTTTTTGTAACAATTAAATTACTATTAATTTTTATTAATATTGTACTTTAAAACAATACTATTTATATAAGTATTTTATATGTTTTTCTCTGAGTCTTTTCTTGCGGCTTTTGAGGCGTTGAGGCCAACAGATCGTGAATCATTGGCCAGTAATCATTTGGAAGTAATTCTCTAATTACAACTGACATAATGGGGCAAACAGGATAAGGTTTCCTAAATGTAACCCCAACGATGTGGGACAGATTTCTCAGAGGTGATCTTCCATCACAGATCGATGTCTGTCATCTTGAAGTGTTTCCAAATGGATGAGTCACAATGGGGATAACAAAATTCTGGCAAGCAAAGATATTTCATAGCAATGTATGTTCGAATGTGAAAAAGTAGCAAAATTTAATTACCATCAGATATATATCTCTAAGATCCCTTGACCCTGGTTCAAGGCCTTGGCAAAATCTCGGACTAATCAAACATCACTGTGGAATCCCGTTTCCTTAACGAAAAATTGTTTTCCCACCCGTATCAGGGGCAAAAAAAAAAAATAGGCGAAACAAAACTGTCAAGCAGAGTGGACACATGTAGCACAATCACTTTTTTTTTGTGTTGCTGTTCCTTGGGAGAGTGGGTTTAGTTGGGGCCAGCTACAGCTCCAGCTTTAGCTTCAGCTCCATCTTCATCTGCAGATCAGTAGCTGAAATCAGGATCAATGTAAGCCTCATCCAGGTTTAGGTTTATCTCAGCTCCAAGCTCTCTCTTCGTCTAGATCTGTCGGATGTCAGGTTGCATAGTTGGCCGGGCAATTGCATGTCGCGATCGTCCAGCATCCTCATCCAATCCTCAGGCCTCATCCTCATCCTCGGTCGCTAAAACTTGAAAGCCACATTCGATGGCTCCGCCGCTGACAGCGCGCGGAATTGTCGTTCGCATTGTCAGCTGGAATGGCGACTTTTGCCGACGATATACAAAAGATGCAACTGTCGCTGCTTGTTCCAGCAGTTGTACGAGTATCTGCTCTCTGTACTTTCAGTAGGTACCTTTTGCCTTCTCTACCTGACAGGGCAAAAAATGCGCTTGGGAAGCTCCAGCAGCAGCAGCAGCAGCAGCCTTAAATCAAATATTGAAATACTTTAGCAGAGCAGATCGACCCTGACCTCTCCGCTAATTGACCCACACATGAGCCAAATAATTGCTCGATCTCGGCTCCAATCCGCACTCAAATAAATTCCACACACATTTTTTTTTTTGTATTTTTTGACATTTTTTTACTCATTGTTGTTTTCGGTTTTTTATTGATTTGTTGTTGTTGTTTTTCGATTCGCATTTTTATGCTCTCGCTTTTTTCGCATTGCTTCTTGTTTTCCTTCGCATTAATACTTTACAAAATTGAATGTCTACGAGCTAGTATAAATTAATTAAATATTATATTCATATCGAACTAAATGATAGACTTAATCGTATTCAGTTTAACTAGCCAGCTAAGTGCATTTAATTAGTTAGTAATACCTACAATTGGGGGCGGGGGGTGGGAGAACGCACAACCGAAAGGTGGGCAGAAAGCATTAATTAAATGCGTTCAAAAAAAATAATATTCAATACGATTTTTTCTCTCTTATGTGCAAAATTTCATAAATTCCAAGCAACAAAAATTCTTCTTCTCTGCTCTGTAGATGGTGGCGCCATCTACATTCTGAATTACATCTTATTCTAATCTTAATTTTTTAATCTTATTTATTTACACGAAAGTTCTTATCTTTTTTTTGTTTTGTATGATCAGGCTAACTTGGGTATATTTAATGGAATTTTCCGCTGTTTATTCCACAAATATTTCCCAGCCCTGGTTTTTCGTACTAATTAAATGGATTTTCCTGCCCGCTTTCCATACGTTTTGGTCCTGGCCAAAGCAGTATGCAAGCGGTTCCAAGCAGTGCTCGAAATGGGTTAGAAAGAGAGGGCAATAGAGAGAGCTGCGCGCTATTTGAATTTTCAGTCTTGTTTTCAATGATTTAGAAAAGGATTTAAAAGGGACGCGCCATGGGAAAACTTTAAGCTAAACTAAGAATTAAACCTTACTCTAAGGGGTACAAAATCGCGGGGCTTTGTAATTTACAAAATATTTTCTGCTGTCGCTTACATTGCTAAAAACTGGGCAAACATATGTTTTATCTATATATTCTTCACTTCTTTGTTTTTTTCCTTGAATCCTATCATGAAATCGAATTCATTAATATTCCTCGTGTTTAATACTGCTAAAAAAAAGTGAGAGAGCTGAAGGCTGGCTGGGTCGAGAGGGATCTGTATCTTTAACTAAGCTATAGTCTAGGCTCTTAAGGTGCTAATAACAAAGGCTAAGCGTAGACAAAATACATAACACATACAAAGAGAGGGGTGGGGGAAGGGGGCGTGTCCAGTGTCACCATGATTGTTTTGGCCAACATCAGGTNAAGGATCCCTTATAGACACGTGTAGATGACCTTCTTCGTTCGACACAGCTTGCACTTGACCTCGCAGCACCAGTGGAAGGTGCAGGCGCATCTTTCCACCACCACCACCTCGTCCCTCCGATAGCCACGCCCACAGCACATCAGCCCACATCCGTCCACGCCCAGCGAGGTCTCGTTGCACTGCCGCCCATGGGTGCCCAGTATCCCATGTCGCAGGTTCTTCTCGCAGAAGCTGGGCGATGGCTCCAGGTAGACGAGGTCCTTGTTGCCCGGCGCCTTGTGCTCGGGATTGTGGGGATTCAGTTGGAAGTGGTATCTGTGGAGGAGCAGAAAAATAAAAGGGTGATTAGTAAATATATTAAAAAAATCAAAAAGAAACATAATAATCAAGATTTTGTGTTCCAAACATTTTAAATTAGCAAATAAAAATTAAGTTTTTGAAAGGGGAAAATTTTTTCAAAAATTAAAGGGTGTAAAATCAGGCAACAATTTGATTTAATTTAAGTGGTAAAAACATATACCAAAAATATTCCACCTGAAGCAACCAAAATCAAGTTATTAAATAAAGGTTTTAAATGTGAAGAGAAATATTAAATAGTTCAAGAAAATCAAATGTTTTAAGTGTTTAAAATGAATTAAAAAATGTTACATTGCAAGTGTTCTAAATGATCTAAATTTTAAGTTTTCTAAGTTTAATAAAAAAATGTATTAATTCAAATTTAAGATCAAAATTTAATACCAAAAAATATTAAAAATTGTAAATAATTTTTAAAACATAATTTGTAATTCTTAAATCCTTCGATCCTTACCTATTATGCTTCCGTCCCTGGCGACGACCATTCCTTGGCCTTTGACCTGCCATTGGCAGACTGTTCGACTTGCTGTTGGAGTGACTGTTGTCCAGCAGGATGTCCGGCATATGATCGTTCAACATACGCTCCTCGTTCTCTCCGTAAACAGCGGGTAGAGTCATCAGAGCATTGGAGCCGGCGGAGTTAGAACCCACGGCATTTGGACTGATGACGGGAATGGAGTTCTGACTCCGATGGCCATTGTTCAGTTGGACGCGAGTGGCACCATCGAAGCGGGCCTTGAGATTATCACCGACCACTCGGAAGTTGGCCAGTCGCATCCAGCAGGTCTTCACTGTACACGAGCCGGACATGCCGTGGCATTTGCACTCCTGTCGCATCTCCGCCTGAACGTGCTGCAGATACCAACAAAAAAAAAAATCGAAGAAGAAAAAATCGTTCATTAGTATGGCTTTATTAGGCTCCTCGCGGATTGACTGGCAATATGTTTTTCACTTAATTATTTTGCTGTTTTTTCCTGGCTGAGACTGCGACTGGGACTGGGAGATTGGCGGCCCGCCTGCCACGTTGTTGCAGTTATTAAAAATCAATAAATGTTGTTGCAACTTGCTGTGCGCTCGTTGCATGTTGTAATTGTTGTGCGCGGACCAAAAGTAAGAAATCAACGCAGTTGGGGGCCAGAAAAAGCAACAGCAACAGCAGCAGCAGCAGCAGCCCCATGATCATCATCATGCTGATCGCAATGATTATGGAGCTGCGGCCCATAACAAGTAATAAAATAATAACACAGACGGTGGGCCCTGCACTCTCGAATGGGTTCCACTCCCAATCCCAATCCCAATCCCAGGTGGTAGATCGGAGGACTAGGTCGGATCCGGTGGAATCGTTCGATCCAGCTCTATGTGGATGCGGCGCAGTGAGCTACTTTCTACGCCCCACTAAAACGAACAGCAGGAGTGCAGAGCTGCACAGTGGCTTCCAATCAGTTTAGGTATGCAAATTGTACATTTACTTTCGATAGTTAAAAGTTATCGACAAAAATCGATAAAGCAAACATGATTAAATTTATAGGAAATTCTGTTTGTACTTGTACTTAATTTAATTCAGGAAAATTAAACAACTTTTTAATCACACTTTTAGCTATTTAACTTTTACCGATTACAAATCGATTTACCCGATTATTCCACCACTGTGCAACTGCCCCCAAAACCAAAGTCCTAGTAGTTTCTTGCATCTGGGAGGAGGGGGAACTGGAAGCTGTCAACGAGTTAATATACGAGCGACACAAGCGCAAACGAGTGCACAGAATCCCCCCACATGCGATGCAGAAAGAGACGGGTATAGAAGGAGCAACAGAGAGAGAGAGCTATACTCTGGAGTTAGGCCAATTGGCGCTTGGGTCCAATTAATTGCGGGGTCGGAAAATGTCGTCGCTGGGTTTTTTACTAGAGCTTTAGTCGTAAATTGCAGAGCCAGGATTTAAGTAAAAATTAAGGAAGTGCTCAGGGAAAAATTATAATTTAATTTAAAATTAATATTCCATCAGATTGATATAATTTTTTCCTGTGCAATGGTAGTACCATATATAAAATAAAGTTAAACTTACCGCTCTGCCCGCCTCGTTGTTGTGCAGATTCATCTTCTCGCGCAGATTGCGACCCCGCTCGCCGGTGTCCACGAACTCCCGGGAGAACTTGAAGCCGAATCCAATGTTGTCCGAGCAGCCGCCCCACTCCCAATCCCTCACCCCAGCCACACTGCCCGCCTGGTGGTTGGCTTGCGGGGATCGCGACTGGTGGCTGTAGTCGCAGGTGCAGGATTCGATGGTACCCTCACTGCAGGCCCGGGCTATGGAGTGGGTCACCGCCGCACTGGTGATCGCATAGATGAAGCTCGTCTCGCGGCAGCCTGGAAGAAACAAATTAGAAAGGGATTATAGTTAAGCTCAATCTTAGGAAACAATAAGGAATTAATAATAGAAATAATTTATAGATTTACATAATCCCTAAAGAAATAATAAAAAATAGTATCTTAAAAAGATGTTCCCCCCTCTGCAGTCATTATTTTCGCCTTCTGGGTGTTCCACTTGGACAGTCCAAGACCAAGACAAGATCTCAATCTCAGCCAAGTCTCAGTCAAGTGATGGGGAGTCGTCGTGGACAAGAGTGAGTTCGAAAATTTTCGTTATGAGTAATGGCACTTGTCTTCCAAAGTCTGGTCAATTATGACACTTCAAGTTATCAATGCCACGGTGGCAGTGGAGGAGCAGTGGAGGAGCAGTGGATGAGCGCAGTGGATAACCTGACACAGATTAAACGCTCAACTATAAATTCCAACTTAACACTTTGGGCCCATCTCGGCGCAATCCATTCGAGTGGACAGTTACCCCCCCATCTACTCCTACTTCTTCATATACAGAGAGATATATATTTTTTTCGTTTATTTTTCGTTATTTTTAGTAACTGCCTCCGGTTGCCTCCGTTTGGGTTCGGTTTCTGTTCTGAGAGCGAGACCATCACAGATAAAGAACAATGAAAATTGAATTTACATGTTGCAGATAATTTCTCAAGTGGTTTCGCCTCGGTTCATAGCTCAAGATATGATATATAGGGATGGTCTCCGCGCTGGTCAGGTAGCTGAAAATTCCTCAGTACAAGGTATGAGTAAGCAACGCACTGGGGATGGACTGTCAACTGAGTTGAATTTCGGAGAGTGTAAAGTACTTCAAAGATACAAGATTATATTTATTAAAAATTTACATTTCTGGTCTTAATACTTTTTCACTACTCTACTTCGGAAATTCCCTTGTCTTTAGGGTTCTCTCAAAGTAAGACTATTTATTCTCTAGTGTTGATTGATGTATCTATGATTGACTAGTCCCCGCTTGACGATTGATATATTCTGTGCTGGTGTTCTCTCTATATCACAAAAAGCAACTTCCGCCTGGTGTTAACAATTTTTGCCGCTTTTGATTTCGATTTCCTGGAATTCGACCACGAACGAAACCGAAAAGAAATGATTTGTTGTTGCCTTCAATTCCCGGTTAATGTTTGTTTGTTTGTTTGTTGTTGGTGGTTTCGTTTTTCCTTAAATAATTTCACGTATGTAACCAAAAATCCGAAGGCGCACACAGGTAAATTGTGTGTAAATATGTGCAAGATGTTTGGGCCGCGATAAGAGAAGCGGCGCATGCGCAAACGTTTTTTTTTTTTTGGCTTGGGAATCGAAATCCCAAGGGGCAGGGGCGTCGGTGGACGGGGGGCGGGGGGCTTCGCGGGTCAGAGGCGTGACACAGTCATTGGTGACTCTGTTGGTGATTAGCTTAGCAAGAATTCGCAGCGAGAAAGGTACTTTCCGCTGCTATTTGTTGTTAACATTTCAAACTCTCCTTTTGTGGTTTCTTTGGGCAAATAGCGAACAAAAGATAATAAATCGAAAAATAAATGAAAAGTAAATGAGAGCGGGGGTGGTGCCCCTGAGCAATTAAGCAAAGAAATGCGAAATGAGCGGGGTGTGGCCAAAAAATGGAGCAACCAAAAAAAAGAGAATTAAAATTTCCATGTGTAATACGATACGTTTCTTGTTTTTTTTTTTTTTTGTATATTGTAATTGCCAAAACGGATTTCCGTTGTGAGTGGGCGTGCCTCAAACTGATTGAAATTGAGAGCAGCAGCAGGAGCAGGAGCAGGAGCTACTCCTGGGCTGATCCCCAGCTCAGGAAAAAAATAGAAGGAGATGGAACTCAGCTCAACTCCCGGCTAAGCTGCTTAGTGACAGCAGTGAACAGTTCCCGGAATAGTTTAGAAACCTCTTGATATAAAACCCGCAGGGACATCCGTACATACATAACCACCCGGGGTGGCTTCGTCACGATCCGATGATGATTGCGAAAAAAGGGAAATCTCAGACTGGAACCCGACCAGGACGCACTAATAGAGACAGCCTGTTAAAGCGTGTGGCGTGGCAAATTGACAAGGTGTCACCAATTAGAAAACAAGTTAGGGAAGCCTAAGCCAACCCGAAAAATTGAAATAAACTAAAGAGGCAGAGAGGGACTGGCGATGAGTTATGTCCCGCTGGCAGGGTTCTGCGACCAGTTTTAGAGCCACTGGTTGCGTTTGGGAACGATCCGAACCCCAAGTGTTAATGGTGCTCGCTAGGTGTTAATTAGGGCCAAGGGCACAGCACAGAAAAGAGAAAAGCATTAAAAAATTTTTTTTTGATTGTGGAAAGCGATGAAAGTGCTGCGATAAAAAGCTGTCACCAGGGCTGTAATTTCCCTTTTTTTCTGTGAGTGTGTGTGTATCTTAAGTAATCCATAAAATGTCGAGAGAGGAAGGCCCATAAAAAGGATGTTAGCGGAGAGTCAAAATAACTTGATAAGGTCAAGAGCCTGGCTATTAAAGTCAGCTGCTGCCGTTGACAGACAGTCGAAGTCGAGGGATCGAGGGATCGAAGGAAGCGAAGCCACGCGACGCTGGCCACGCCCTGAAATTCAGATACAGATACACGTACTTTCAGGTAGTTTTAGCCTAAGTTTCAGTTACCGTGTCTCAGGGAGACATCTCCGGATGCAGGACAAAACGGTAGCTAATAAAACGGCAGGCGACTGGATTTCCAACTAAATCGCGGCAGGACAAATGCTGCGCATGCGCGACTTTTGTTTGCATTCATACATATATATATATGTTGCACTATGTCCTGGTCCCCTCTGGGATGCTTCTGACGCAGCAGGCGTACAAAACTCCCCGAGGACAAGCACATTTGATTGATTCGAGTGAGTGACAACAGTCTGTCCTCTGGATAGAGGAGGTTCATCCTCCTCTTGGCCGTTGGTGCTGCCAACCTGGACTCATTAGCATAAACACGCTGAAATGCAAGTAGAGCAAGAGCAAGTGCAACACAAAGGAGACTCTTTGTTGCCTGTTGCCGAGGGAAAGTGGGCCCCTCTCGAAAGGGTAGTCAACCCATAATGCGAGTATGGAAAAAAATATACATATTACCAAGTGCTCAGATCGTATTACAATAACAAACAAGCGCCACACACGGCAGGGGAGTGACATTTCATAACATAAATAAAGTTGTGGAAACTGGGGAAGGGAAAAGGGAAAATAAAAACTGGAATCGAGTTATGGTTATGCAAGCAATTTGTGCAGCCTTATTTTCCAGTAGTTAGGAAAAACGAAGGCGTTGACTACAATAGATCTGCGGATCATATTTCTAAGGGTAAGGAGAGTCTAAAGTGGGTTGAAAGGATCGCAGAGAGCTAATGAGATTGGTGCCAAGATGGGAATTAAATCCGAAGATAGCAATAAATTGTGAAAGAGTAAATTAACTTAACTAATTCCCCCCTTAAAGTAATCCACTAAACTCACCTCGATCCACAATTTTGCCAAAGAGATTCTTGCCCCTGGAGAAGTTTCTCGTGGAGCAGTTCCAGCGGCGATTGCGGAACTGATGTTGGCACTCGCTAATGGCCAAATTGGCGCCCTTGACCAAGGCTCCCAATACTCCAGGATTATCCCTGACCAATCGACGCTGCTTTCTTCTCAAAGTGGAGTGGATGGCCGGGTCCATGTACATGATGGGTGTAATGTTGTTTGGTTCGCCGACCTTGGCAATGCCCCTAAAAAGAAGATGGACCAGAAAACCCGAAAGTTAATAGAGCAATCTACGGGCAGGAAAAGAGGTTGTCAAAACTATTTAATGCTTCAGTTGGTTTTTGCACCTAATTATGAAAGGGAGAATACGGAGGGATTTTCCACCAGCTGATATATTTTCATTTAAGTTCTTTTTTTTGTGGTATTATCCAGGGTTTTGTGTGCCTTTCCACTTGACTTGAGAGCGAGTTGTTTTTCTTTTCTATTTTTTGGTTGTGTGTATTATTTTTTCGGGGTTTTTCATTTTGGCGGCTTTCCTTGTGTGTTTCTTATGTGTCTTTTTCAATATTTTCAACCAACTTTTGTGGTTGTTGCTGGGCGGTGCACGTCAATTGCGGCGTTAGCCAAGCATAAACCACACACGGACATACGGACACACAGGTTACAGATACTATAATGCACATACTCTAAGTACACAATTATTCTATTCGGATAGACAAACATTTGCAGACACTTGTCGGCGGCAGTCGCTTTGCTGCTCCTCTCTCTCTCTGACCTGTCATAATTTATTTTCTTGTTTCGACTGTTGATCTTTATAATATTTCTTCCACGCTTCATTAGCCCCATATATTGTAAATATATATATATATATATGTATATATTTACACACATAACAAAAAATAAATAAACATAATAAACAAATGTTTATTGACAGGCCTTTGGAGAATGCAAATTAATTGCCAATTCAATTGAATGCTGATTGCGGTGGGAACAAAACCGACCGAAACAATTGCGCAATGCATCGCAAACTCATAAAACAAAAACAAAAAAAATACCCAAATAAAGCAAAAAACTTGATCGAAAGTGTAACATCTCCCCGGAATCTGCGAGATGCCAATCGATTTCAATTCCCAGGCGGATTAAATCGAATCCGAATCCAACCGAGATTTATGCGTCGGCAATCGCCGATGAAATTTGTGCGTCGGCTTGTGTATATGTGTGATCGAGGTTTTTTTTATGTATATGTGTTGATTTTTTATTGTTGCGACTGAAATTTATGCCGTTATAAAAAGTTATTAAGGCTTAGCTGTATTTTTGCACATGATAAAAGTCAAACAAACAACTCATCAAAGCCAGAGAATCTCTGGGAGCTGTACAAATTTAATAGTATATATAATAAATAAAACAAGCTGGTTAAGATATTTAAGGGTTCTTTAAAATATTACAGTTTTTTTGGGAGTGATTTGTAAAATATAAAAAGTGTATTTATATGAGATTTTCCATTACTGAAAGTGATTTAAAAACAATTTACTAGGCTTAACTAAAATAATTTAAATGCTGAACAAGGTTAATTATAATTCATTAAAAATCTCAATTTTATCTCGTATAATTTTAATATATTTTTTATTTCAATTAATACCCCTTAATAAAATATTCCATTGACCAACTCCTGCAAAGCCAATCGAAAGACTTAAGCAACGAACTTGATTTAACTGCGGCTGCTACTGAAAAGCTGCTGCTGCTGCTGCAACTCTGCGGTAGATCCAAAAAAAAAGAAGAGATGAAAACGCCACTTCCTCATCCAAAAGCCAACTTCATCTCTCACCTAAATAAACTCCATTCATATCTTAAACTGTGTCACACACACCAAGCCAGGTTTATCCCGAGTAAAAGTCGAATGCGCGCTTAGAATTTTTAATTGCTTTCGTCAGGCGAAGATACAATGAAGAAGAAGAAGCAGATGGAGCTTTATTTTATTTATTTTTTATTTTGTATTTTGTGTGTGTGTGTCTGCAGTTTGTGGCTTCCGCATTTGGTGCGTGACGCACAAGACCTTTAGCATCGTTTTTGTTTGGCTTTCTGTTTTTTTTGTTGTTTTCTTTTATTTTATGTGTTTGTTGCTGTGGGAAATGTTTCCCGAAAAGTTTGGGGCGCGTGCCTTGTTGTTGTTGTTGTTGTTGGCCGTTGGCTTTGATTTTTTTTTTTTTTCGACCACTATTTGCCTTAGTTATTGGCATTGGCCCGCTAATTGCCTACTGCAATTGAGCGTTTAATGGAAAATATTCGTTGGACTTACCACCACATGGAGCCCCGACCGCGTCCGGACTTCTGTTTGCCCTCGGCTTGGACGATGCTGCTCCCGATGCTGCACATTGCCATTAGGCAGAGCACAAAGATATAGCTGATATCCATTATAATGCAATTCGAGGACACACACTCTCACTAACACTGGTTTCGATTTGATATGCTCCTTTTTGAGTTGAGTTGTTATTTGTTTGCGAATGGTGGTTAGGGGATATTGGTATTAATATTGACTTTTCGATCGGGCAATTTCGCGTTCAATTAGCGCACTATAAATGAGGCATAATCATCATTAGCATGCGTATGCCGATATTGCTGCTCATATTTGCAGGGTTAATTGCAAAATCGAAGATCACACGGCAATCATGGGACGTGGATACAAAATAGATAGTTAGATAGTTAGATAGATAGATAGACAGATACTTCGAGTAGAACACTCGCTCGGCTCGCTCTAGTTTGGTGGTGATGGAGATCGGAGATCGGATTTATCGCGACGATTCGAGCGGAGGAGTGAAGATTGTTGCCCGGTTCGGTGCCAGCGCTTAACTGAAACACACGGTGCGTTCTTTCGTCCGACTCTGCGTTTGTCAGCAGCGACCCGATTTCCGATTTCCGAGATCCCCGATCCGATCGCATCGTCAGCCTTCGGTTGACACCCGATCGCTGTGTTCCCATTCAGGTCTCGCTGCTCGTGTGTGTGTGCGTGCGTGTGCTAGAGTGGGGCGGAGCTATCGTTCGCCTCGTATGCTGCTCGGTGTGCGAGAAGAGTGCCGCTATCCTTCGCTCAATTTCTCACGGCGATCGTTCGCTCTCTCTTTGTCGCTTCGTGCTCGGTTCTCCCGCTCTATCAGCCCGCATATATACTGTATATATATATATCTCTCTTTTTTTGTTATGTGTGCGCTGTACATAGCCGGGCATCGCCCAATAAGAAATGGCGGAAATGGGAAAAACTCTGCTCGCCACTTTCGGTGTAATAATCGATTGTATTGCCGGATTATTTGCGCAATCTGATGAAATTTCGTAATAAAGCGCCTGCGACCCCGCGAGTGCATTTAATTATATTTATTTGTGGCAATTTTTTTCGGGCTCGCCTTTCAAGGTATTTATTGGTTTGATTTTCATGGCTGTTTTGATATGCTTACGTTCGGTTATTGATGGCTTTTGAAGTATTTATTTGGGTGGATTGAAAGGGTTATTTTGTTATTTTCTGTGGAAGATTAACTAACAGCCAAGTTTTTACGATTTAAAGGTATTTTTAATTATGTGTTTTAGTTTTCCATACGTTCCTGTATTATACTGGTGAATATAATGTTTGGATTTTTTGTATAAAAAAAGTTATATTCAATTAAATTATTTAATTAATATAATGAAAATTTTCCCTTTAATTTTAATCATTTTATTATATGTACATACAAGCTTATATATTTTTTAGTCGTTCTTTTACATAGCCCCTCCGCAGCCAGAACAAGTTTTGTGCCTTTTTCGGAGTAGATTTCGGAGTAGAGTGCAGGCTTATGTACTTCGCCTTGCATGCAGCCAGCTCACTCACACTCGCACATTCACTTACACATTCCGAGCTGACTTTATGTCTTGCCTTTTCCTTCCACTAATTGGACAGTGGAAGTGGCATGTGTGTGCAGCTCAAGAGGAGCGATGTATACCCCACCTTCCAGTCTCCACCACCCCTTTATTTAATAAACCCTTTTCGGTCCGATCTTTCGGCCATTTTCCAGGTATTACGAATTTATTCGCTGTTCAAATTATATTTAAACTGATTCCATTTTATTTGTTGAAACTATTTTTAATATAAATATTTATTTCCCGCCACTGGAAATGGAAATTAGAAAATAAATAAAAACAGGAAGTTCATCTAAAAACCGAAACAAAATGGCGAACGGAAAGAGATCCGTTTAGGCCAAAAATCCCTTGGCAAATATTTGCGCAGTCTGGGCGCAGGAAAAGAGTTAGGGCCAGAATCAGGGTGGAGGAGGAGGAGGAGGAGTTGCAGGAAATTGTGCATGTTTATATTTGCTTAGGCCTGCCCAGGGGCAGGGGCCTGCAAAATTAGCGCGTTCTTATTAATTTTATTGCAGCGGAAAATCCAACCGATGAGACACCCACGCCATCCCAGACGCTCACTTCCACATCCACATCCACAATCCCTCCGAACGCGAGTGAGTAAGAACAGAAGGCTGGAATGTAAATAAATCATAAAATCGGAAACCTTCTCCCGATGCTGTAGGTAGTAGAATTGCCTCTCTGCCAGTTTCGGAGGTTGTAAACCGAACCTGAATCGGTGGACGTTCTAAAGTCTGCTTATTAACTAATGGTATGGTAGTAATTTCTTTATGGCTAGTAATGATCTGTGCCATTATAGAACAACAACCAATAACATTAAAATAATCACCAACAATTAATATTTTACTATATGGCAAATATGAGTGTAAAAATTAAAGAATTCAATTAAAATTCTAGCTAGAAAACAAAAATGGAAAATTTTAATTTATGATTATTTTGTAAATAGCAAGCCAAATTCAAGCCAAGCAAGCCAATTCATCAATTTTACTATTTGTTAAAAGTGACTTTAAAGTTAAAAAAAATTGTTGTGAAAAAACACGAGTACTTGGACCTTAGAGATTATATTAAAATAGTAACAAGGAAACAACAATGAATAATTTTTAATTTTTTATTATTTTGTAAATACCTATCATAAACAATGCCTATTTTACTATATGCCAAATATTAATGTAGAGTTAAAAGAAACTTTTAAAGTAAACAAGAAAGGAAGGCTAGCTTCGGTACCCGAAGCTTAGAATACCCTTGCAGGCTAGTTGCTTTTAAACTGTTCAATCGTTTGTATGGCAGCTATAGGATATAGTAATCCGATTTTTGGGTTTTTAAATTTCTAAAAAGGCTTTACTGTCTATGAAAACTGTTTTTATCAAGAATGAATTAATTGTCTTGAAAAACACCAGAGTTATGCTCAATGACCCATTTTTTCCCATAGTTCCTATGGCAGCTATAGGATATAGTAGTCCGATTTTAATGAAACTTTTAGGATATGTTAAAATTGCTATTAAATAGAGTTTTCCAAGAAATAAATAAATTATCTTAAAAAATGGGGAAATTTTGGCACTTTTTCCCAATTGTTCCTATGGCAGCTATGTGATGTAGTGTTCCGATTCCGGCCGTTCCGACTTATATACTAACTGCAACAGATTGAAGGGTCGGTGCCAAGTTTCAGCTTGATAGCTTTAAAACTGAGGGACTAGTTTACATAGCAACCGACAGACGGACAGACGGACAGACGGACATGGCTAGATCGACTCGGCTGGTGATGCTGATCAAGAATATATATACTTTATAGGGTCGGAAATGTCTCCTTCACTGCGTTGCAAACTTCTGGTCAAAATTATAATACCCTCTGCAAGGGTATAAAAACAAGAACCGAGAACTTACAAATATAGTCTAAAAACAGCAATGGAAAATATTTTATTTTTGTAAAAAACAAACCAAATTCCAATTAAATACTCCCAAGTCCTTTCAATTTGTTTATCATATTTACAAACCTGAAAACCTTCACAATTTCTTGGGTTCAGCATTCCCCGCATAATTGTTGCTAGCCCTGTTAGTGTTGAGTTTGTATTTTGGTTAGCCACCACAAAACCGGGTCGTAACAAATTCGAGGCTAACCGAGAGCTGGCCTTCAATGCGATATGGCTAATCCATCAAAATAATATATATATCCGTAGAGCAACGCCACAACAATTCTAAACAAACCAAAACCGATTGTAACCCAACTGAAGTCCAAAATCCCCGAGAGATTCAACCTTGAGGAGAGAGACACCAAATGTTTTCCTACCAATTTTATGTGTGTGTGTGTGTGTGTGTCCTTGGAAGCCTCAGTTACCAAGGTCAACTGCTTGGTCAACCAACAAGGAGCTGGCACTTCAAGGACAACGAAAAGAATATGGGAAAATCTAAAAATTGAAAACAAGTCGAGAAGTCAAACATTTATTGGGCTATATTTCCATTAGTCCATAGTTAGTTGAAGGTGTTAAATCACAGCTCGTAATTACAAATAATCGCTCAAAATCAAGCGTATCGAAATCTAAGGATTTGCGAGGAGTTTCCCAAATCTCAGGTGATGGGAAAACAAGTTGAAAAGTCAAACTTTTCCCGGGACGAGGGGGAGTTCTGCCACTGAAAGTGCAAAGTCCCTGCTCATAATTGCAAATAATCGGCCGGCAACTGAAACGGAGGAGTAGCAGGAGGAGGTCCTGTACCTGGGCCGGATCCGGGGCTGACTTCCCAGCTAATCGCTGACAATCGCAATTTATATGGTCGGCAATCATTTGGCATCATTTGCAACTTTGCGACTGAAGGAATTTTCCTTGCTCCTTGCTCTTTTTTTTTCTTGCTGTTTTTCTGTTTTTCCTGTTTTTCGTCCACCCCCCCCTGGAAAATGCAGTTGTCAACAGTTCCCGAATTAGCCACGCTGTGTCCTGTGGCCCGTCAGCAGAATCGGTTGACTGCGGCAGCAGCAGCTATCGTTACTGGCCAGGGGTCATAGGTCAGCACAGGATCGCCGCATGACGCTGTCCCCTTGGCAGGGTGTGAAAATTGCTTCCAAATAAAAATTTGCAACACTGCGCTTTTATGGGCCTCCTGTTCTCTGTGTGTTTTTCTAACAGCTAATGTGCCGTGCAAAAATGTGCTACGCTTCGATCCGGGTCCGGGACTGGGTCCGGTCCCCGTGATGATCATCGCTGCGATCATGGACAGCTCGCGATCAGCATCTCCCGATCTCCGCCAGCCTCCTGCCTCTCCTGCCCTCCGCCCGAGCGTGTCGTGCCTTTGTTGATTGAAAACAGAGTCCCGGGCACTTGCTGTGTGCTCTTCCTGCATGTTTTATTGCACTCGATTTTACGCTCGGATCCTCTCCGCATTACTCGCAGATCGGCCCAGATGATCGGCCGGAGATCGATATTGATCGAGAGCTAATGGGCATGACATGAGACGATTAACCCGGTGCAAAAAGGTTGTAAATGTAGGATCAGCACGATCGGTGATCTTCAGTGATAATTGGGAAGGGGAACTCTTTGTGATCTCTCTCGGGTATTCAACCTATTTATTATTTAAGTTTTTTTTTTAATTATTTTGGGCGTGAGTTTTTAAGAAGAATTGAAGAGAGTTCAAGGAGATCACTCAATATTTAGTGCTTTAAAATAATATATAATGGGGGTACTTATAGGTGAAGAGGAAGACGATTGATTATAATAAATACATACAAAAATACTTACGAATTTAATTGCATTTTAAAGCATCTTTAAATTGTATCAAAAGAGATGAATAAATTATAAGAAACGAAAACTTTCTTTGGTTAATCTGGTAATTAATATTTACAAGAGTATGTGCATATATTCTCCGATAATAAATCATATAAAATATATTTTAAGACCCATTTCGAATCTGAAGATCTTCTAAGATATATTTTCTCCAACAGATATATGTACATAAACTATAAAGAACGATCCAAAACCGAACTAATTCACAGTCATCTAAACCGCAGATAATTCCGGCAAATGCAGCTGCAGCCAGAAAATTGCCCAACACTTGGCTCTCACTCGGTTCTTGGCCATAACAACCACCAAGATGGCCAAGATCCAGGCCCGATCTTTGCGTGCTTTCCACTCCCACTCTGCCGCCGATGCTGATGCTACGATTCTGATGCCTTGGCCTGCCATTGATGACTCCACATAATTTGCTTTGCCCACTCTTTTTTCTCCCTGTACTTCCAAGAAGTGGAAAGGCAGGATGGGATGGGGGAGGGGGAGTTGGAGGGGGGGGGAGAGTGTATATGGGTGAGATTTGAAAATAAGCCATAATCAACGCCATCATCATCATAGTCGGCAGTCGGACGGTGCCGGGGCCAGGGCACCATCCAACCATCGATGATGGTGGTCGGTCTTCGGACGTCAGCCAATAAGGTTTTGCCTTGGCCTGGCCATAATACCCCTCCTCCTCCTCCTCCTCCTGCTCCCCCCTCCTGTAGCACCTCTCACCCGGCTCGAAACGAAGGCAAAAACAGTTACCACTAACCAACTGTTGGTTCTGCCGCTCGAGGCGTTAATATATTTTTTTCTCTGGCCAGGTCCATTCCATTCCATTGCCTCGTTGCGTGTCTTTCTCTTTCGCTGGGAGGTCCATTTTGTTGTTAACTTCACTCCAACTCCACTACTAAACAATAAATTTTCGTTGGCCCGAATGGCCGGGCTTGTCTTGACTTCGGGCCAGGCCTGTGTTCGACATGGTTCACGCACTTTAGGCCAAAATATGCCACTAATAACTACCGAAAATGGTTGTGCGACCCAAAAGCAAACTCGAAAAGTTGAGAAAAATGGGCGTTTAGTTACGCTTTGATGACAGTGTAGAATTTCGGGGTCCGACAATTTATATTTCCCGTTTCCCCCACGCCAGCGAAAGGAAAAAGGCAACCTCAAAATAATGCAGAGAGCAAAAATAGTTGTGGTAACTATTTCTTAAGCTTTGGTTAATAGTTGCCCGACAATATTACCAGGAATTACATTTACAATGATTTCATTTTGCGTTTAAAGTTTGTAGTTATTAAAATTTAAATCATTTGTATTAATTTTTTCTGAATTATTTATTTTATTGCCAATAAAGCTGAAATTTTTATTAAATACATGATAGTAAATACATTTAAATATAATTACTAAACTTTAAAAGTTTTTAGTTCGATTGCCATTTAAATCATCTTTATAAACTAATTATTTACATTTAAGCTGACAATTGTATTTAAATTTTTATTATTACGTACAATGTAAAATAATGAAATGAAATATTTCATTTAGGAAAATATTAACCACACTGCAACGTGAATTATTTTCATAAGATTTAGTTTTAATTGTTAATTTTTATTGGTCCAATTTTCTTTCTGTGTATGACCGAGCAGTTTTATTTTTTTGGCTGTTAAGTGCTTATAAAATGTTGAAATTATTCCCCTTGGCCATGCCCGGCCACATTGTGTTCCGAACCCCGTCTAACCATAGGTGTTAAAGTTCTGCTTATCGCGAGTTAATAACAATTAAAAACCAGCCGGTGGAATGCATAATGCATTATCATCCTCCACGCCGGCGGTCTGAGCCAAACTCCGGAAGTGCGATCCGTCGAGCAGCCATCGAGGAAATATGGCGGGGCGAAAAAGAGGAACCACTGGAGCGTATGGTGGTGCGAAAGATTCGGATTGCTGCTGGTGCTGGTGCTGGTAACCGGTGGTGGTGATAGTGCCAATGGTGGTGGTGCTTATATTACTACTTTCCCTCGGTGGTTGAGAAGGAAGCCATTTTAGTGCTGTCATTTTGGTAACAAGATCGGTGTTAATGGAGCACTGGCAACTGGTAATGGAAGGGTAGTTAAAAATATCAAAGATATGGAAATTGTATTTTTAATTGTGTAAATATAAGTAGAGGGGTTTATTTAACTATTGTTATAAAATATATGCATTACTGGGAAATAATATAAATTGTATGTGGTTGTTGATTGCAACACTCATAGTGAAAATTCGCTATTACTCTCATTATTAAATACATTATTAATGTTTATAATATGGATTACTGAAAAATAATTAATATATAGTGTGGTTGATAATTGCAACATTTTTCTTGCTTTAGAAATTATTTGACCTAAGAATAAGATACTTGGAATTATATCCTAAATTTAAATAAATAACAATATATTTATTCTTCTATTATACCATATATAAATCCATCTATGTATGTATGTATATTTACGATTTTGTTTGCAAAATGTCAATGAATATCAATATGTTTCGTATTTTAATATTACATATCTATAAATAAAATTTCGGAATAATTCCTAGATATAATATTCAGTACTCCCCTGCAAAGACTTTTACTTAAAACTCTCTTGCAAAAATGTTAAAAAATTTAAATGAATTTCAATCTTTAATCTGTTTGATATGAATTCTTGTATATGAATACTAAATATCAATCAATTAAATTTCTGTATATTCCCTAGATATAAAATTCAGTTATATATTTCTTCTTCTATTATTACATATCTCTAAATAAAATTTATTGTATATTCCCCAGATATATTGTTCAGTAAACCTCTTCAGACACTTTCACTTTAAGCTCTTTGGCAAACCTTTATATGAGTTTTAATATATTTATTTTCTATTATTATCTATAAAGTAAATTTGTGTAAATTCCCGTGTTATATTATTTAGTAAGTCTCTTGACCCATTCCAAGACTTTCGCTTAAAATCAAAGCAAAATTTTTCAAAAATTTAAATTAATATTAATATGTTACATATCTATAAATTATATTCCTGTAAGTCCCCATAACATATTATTAAGTAAACCTCTTAAGAGACCCCTTCCACGACTTTCGCTTAAAAACTCTTTGGCGAATCCACACCCTGGTCATTTATGTACCACTCGTTTGAGTGGCCACTTTCTGGGCCTGTCGGGGAGCCAAAGGCCGTAAGCGATGGTTTTTTTTTTTATTGGCGCCATTTTGGTGGCAATTAATTTGAATTTTTCCTGGCGTTAATTGCACAATGACAAAGCTGTCACCGTCATCGTCAGTAGCCACCGCCTCGTCTTCATTATTTGCCGTTTAAACAACAGTCGAAGACAAGTTGCTACCGCTTTGCCAGTTTTTGTTTTCGTCTGTCAAAAGCACACACACACACACACAGAGAAAAAAAGCCGAGTGATCTTAGCAGCAGCATCCGAAACTCAAAGAGACAAAAAACACTAAATAGCAAACAACAAAACAAAAACAAGTTGGCCAAAAGCCACTCAGCCACTTGGCCGGAGTTGGTCGCAGCGACTAGCGACTAGTGTTTGCCTATTTGTTTATGGCCTTAAGCCGCCTCGGCTGCCGCCTGTCAATAGCTGTGGGAAAAGCCAACAAAACTTGATGCGCACCACCGAGGTGGTAGGTGGTAGGTGGGAGAAGGGGAGGGGAGGGGCGGAGTGGGGATTGGTAGAGAGGGGACGGGAGTGGAACAGCGAAATCGAGATCATTGAAGATCAGTGACGGTGACAGTGGCGTTAAATCGTTATCGAGTCCACCGAGTTTCGAGTCTTCGCCCTTTGGATCCACTTGGCTCCTCTAGGATCTTTGACTGGGAGATGGTGCCTATCCTCAAAGCAGGAAGAGATATCCTAAATTGGATCTATACCAATTAAATTCCAATCATAAAGAAAACAAAATTAACAAATTTTGGTTTGGAAAACATCAAATTCGAGATTAGTGATTATAAACAGATATGCATATATTTTCCTAATAAATATAGTTTTTAATTAAATAAGAATACCCTATAAAAAAGTAACTACAAGGATAAAAATCGTATAATACTTCTTCACCATTTGTACGAAATTATTAAAGGAAAAATCGACTACCAATACAATTGTGGCTATAATCTGAATTTTTTGTGTTTAAATTAAGTCTTGCTTTGAAAAACATCAAATTGGAGATCTGTGATTGTAAACAGCAATGCTTAGAATTATAAATTAAATATAGTTTGATATTAAATTAGTTACAAATATAAATATAATAATAAACAAAAAATAACTTCAAGGTTAAAAATTGATTAGTTCATAATCACCATTTATAAAAAATGAATAAAGGAAACATTTAAATTGTAATAATATTAATATTACAAAAAATCGTACAAAGTTCCCAAAAAAATATATTTTCCTTTACTTTCTTAAAAAGTGCTATATGAAACCAACTATATATGTATCTTCATGATTGTGTGATTGTAAATAGTAAAGCATAAAATTTCAAAAATAAATAAGGTTTAAAAATAAAATTATTACAATATATATATTTTATAATCTGGAAAACCATAACTATAAGGCTAGAAATTAATTAATCATCATCACCATAAAATGAATAAAGGAAATATTTAATTTGTTATAATATTAATATCAAAAATACAAATTTACAGAGTTCAATATTTTTATTCTCTACTTTTAATTATATTAAACCAACTATATATATACAAAGTAATCCTTCCATTAATCCCTTTAACTCCACCAATAGCTATAATTAATTTCGAGGACCACCTTACTCAACACCTCGGATAACTCCGATTTAAAATCAGTTCCCCCCCTCCACCGATCATCCTTTCACACGATCAGTAACACTCAGAACACGACCACCCAAAAAATGGTTTATTTTCGCTTCCTGGAATCCGAGACTTTGTTCGCCCCATATATGACTAATTAATATGTGGCCTTTTTGGCACAATTGTTTGGCTACCGCTTGGCTTGGAGGATTTCCAGGAAGATTACACAAATAATTAAGTTGTTTAGGGGTTCATTATTTTTCACGGCTTTTGTCGGCTGACTGACCTTTTGTTATATGTTACCAGCGGCACAAGTCACACATAAGGGAGAGAGAGATACACAGATACAAATACAGATACGGATACGATTGAGGGAACAGCTGGCCACTTAAAATCGATTTCGAGGATACATGGCCATGGCGAATGGGGGCAGGGATTCTCGATTCCCAGTTCTGGATGCCTCTATTCAGGGCAGGCTGATCGAAGACGAAGCGATGTCGTACGTGGCTGGGATTCGGCGGCATTGGGTCAAAGGGCAGCTGGAGGCGTCACCAGGTCGCGACGCGATCTTGGCGCCAAAAGGAATGCTGCGAGATTTTGGATACCCCGCACCCAATTGGATTCGCACTTCATAAAATGCATAATCTAATGGAGGCCCCCCCACACACACGCACTCGATTCGATTATTAGTACAGATACAGATATAGATACAGATATAGCAGGAAATCCAGCGACATCAAGGCGGCGCCATAGTCGCACTTGATTTTCCTCCATTGATCTCCACAGTCTGACGCAATAATTAAGTCATTTAAATTATTAGATGACAGCCAGCAAAGCCAAAACAACAAAAACCAAAAAACCAAACCAACAAAAAAGAAACTCAGCCGCCGCCGTCGACTATTTTTGGGTAGTTTTCCTCGGGTCTCGCCAAATCCTCGAGAGAGTTTTTTTTTTTTTGTTTATTTTGACTTGATTCAGGTTTTTCACACATTCGCTGGCGTTTTTTCCAGCATTTTTTCGGTTTTTGGTTCGGCGCGACATTTGGGAACGGAATTTGGTCAGCAGTTAATAAGTTTCCACATTTTATGCAAGTGTCTTGGATTGTTATTCTTCTGTCGTCATTGAGTAGTTTCCTTGTCGGGAAATATCCGCATCCGCGCTTAAGTGCCTCGGCATTTTGGAGAATCACTCACGTACACGTGCCCCGAGTCCCGTCCCTCTGTCCCTTTGATCAAGGACTTCCCGATTCCGATTGTTTTTCTAGGGTGCATTGACTTTTGCCTGCGATGCCCGGTTCCGGGTCTAGGGAAATCGTGCCATCCGTATCCGTCATTTGTATATCCAAAGACTCTCTCTCGCTCTAAGTAGGGCTCGGCTCTTCACTAAGCCGCTGTTTGGTTATTTAGTCCCTGTTTTTTCCCACTCGGATTGACGTCCTAAGTGGCCGTGTCGTGTGGTCCGGGAAAAACTTCAGTTTGCCAACTGCTAGTGGATATTAGCTACAAAATTTGGTTTCATATATCAAGGAAACAATATATGGATCCTGAGAGGAGAAAGCATCTGTTTTTAAAATGATTAACCTAATGGTGTTACTTAGGTTCTGGATTAATTACTTACAAATATTTCAAAATGTGTAACTTCAAATGATTTTAGTGCAATAATTGCAATAAATTTAACAATAATTTAAAATGGTTTTGAAGCTACTTTATTTGAAAATATATATAATTAAGATATGTATATATTCAGGATGAGTTATTTACAAATATTTTAAAATGTTTATTTGGAAACAAATTTGTGCAATAATTGCCTATAAAATATATATAAATTTCACTGTAATTAAATTTTAAAAATAAATTATTATAAATAAAATACATTGGTTTTGAAGCTAATTAATTTTATATTAAGATCATTTATGATAAACCATACATTGCCACTTAGATTCAGAATGAATTTGTAAACAAATATTTTATTATGTTTATTTGGAAACAAATTTGTGCAATAATTGCCTATAAAATTGCACTACAATTCAAAATTATAATTAAATTACTTAAAATAAATAAAAATGGTTTTGTAGCTAATTTATTTTATATTCTATTTTTTCGTAAGCACTATACTCCATAAATCGAACCCATCTGTATCTAATAGTTTTTCAAACAGTCACCTCTTAAATTATTTTCCCATCCTCACTTTCATTCACATAATTCACATTCTGCTCAAAAAAAAACCCAACTTGCAAATCCGAAATGCTAAGTGATCTTCAATTGATTAAAGATGCTCCTAATCCCTCTTAAAGGCAGAGAGTTTCCCATGAGGAGGGTCAACACTAAGAGCAGCAATTCCCGAAAACATTCCCAGGCCCAAAGAAAATGTTATGACTGAGTTGGGAAATGGGAAATTCCAAAGGACAATCTCTGGTGCACTTCCTCCTTTTACTGCAATGAAAGCTGCCCTGGTCGGCACTTTCTCTCTGTGAGAGATCCATCGAGCAACCGTTCATATAAAGATTACATTTTGGGTGGCATTTTTCGTAGGAAAGATAAGGCCAGAAGGGAGTGGGACTGGGGATGGGTCTGGGAATGGGTCTGGGTATGGGAATCAAAGTCGAAGCTGAAGTCGGAATCGGGTTTGTTGTCTCTGCTGCTGCTGCTGCTGCTGATGCCCTTTTCCCCGACCTCACCCATTGACCAAAACTCGCTCCCCGAAAATAAAATAAAAAAGCAAAGAAAGATATATATACAGATGAAGACATAAAGCGTGGCTAATCGAACATTTCGAGCAGAGTCGGTTTTTGAGTCAAGTCGGAGTCAGATTCACACCGGCGATAAGCGGCCTAACCAATATCTACAGGTGATAATTATATAATTTGTGACGGATGGACAAGCACATAAAAATGTTTCACTACACAATTTTATAGTCACTCGTTTCTCCATCTCGCTGTTTGCCTTCGAGTGTCTTTTGTCTTTCGCCTCCATTTCATTGTTTGCTGACGATGGGCATAACCCAGGAACCCAGGGACTCAGGAACCTAGGCACCTAGGCACCTAGGAACCTCGGAGGTGCGGCTTTCAGATACACCATAAAAAAATTCACCAAAATAGTTATATATAGAATAGTTTAATTTTAATACTTCAAATTGTATTGGGTATTCATTTAGTAATATTATTAAATCAAGAATGATTCTCCATAAAATACCCAGAGAGAGAAAATTGCATCACTTTGAATTCAAAATTATCATATTTCAATGACATATATCTTTGTTTTATAAATGTATCTTTTTATTTGTATATGTTTTCCTGCAGTATCTAAACACATTTTATTTAACTTTATTTATACAAAATTACTTAAGACTGTTTATACTATTTTAAAATATATTACTCTTACATATAAATTTTATAAATCTTAATAATTTGTATTAAAAGGAATACTTATAACTATTAAAATAAAAAGAGGGTTACAACTATTGCTTTTCAAAATTGTTTAATATAATACATTAACTAATAAATATTAATTCAATAATAATTCGAAGGCTTATCAATGCACAATTTTATGCATTTCCATATACTAATAATTTATATATAATTATGGATAATACATTTTTTCCAGTGCCTACAGAACTTGAGTAATGCCTGTGGGAAAGTGTCGGCAAAAAGAGTGAAAATTGTAGCACTGGGTGGGCCGTGGGAGTTTCTGCCAAGAGCTCTCACATAGATACATCATACACCAACCATTTAGATGGGGGAAGAATTCCCTGGGCCTCCAAGCTCCAGCTCCAGCTCCAGCTCAATCCACGATCTCTCCGGCGGGGCACCTCTTTTGTTCGTGCTTAATTGTCGTTGCGGGGAATTGGTTGGAATTGCGTCGGTTTTGGGTTTTGGCGGATTCCGTAAATTTCGCATTCGTTCCGAGCCGAGCAGAGCTATGGGCTATTCGTCATTCGGTTGTCCAACCACTGACCACTGACCGCCGGACCGCATGGTCATCATCATCACGATTGTCCTCCTCAGAATCCCCGATCATGATCGTGTTTGATTGTTTTTTGCGATTTAGCAAAAATTACTTTTTGCCCGTCAAAATCTTTTTGGTCCTCTGCGTTCTGCGTTCTTTTCACAGCATTGCGCAGTTTTTTGCTGCCAATATTAATTTCGCAAACGTTTTAAATGGCTAAGACGGAGGGCCATAACTTTAAATATGCCATGTGAAGCACCGGCAGAAAGAACCGAGAGCCGATCCAAAAATCCTTTTTCCTGTGACAGTTTCGCATCAGTTGCAAAAAAGTTGAACAAAAAATGTTGTCTGTTTTTTTATTGTTTCTCCTGCTTTTTGGCATTTTTGTGTACGCATTTAATTTTGGGATTTTTTTTTTTGTATTGAAAACGTTTTTTGTGACATTTTTTGTTGTTGTACCATCCCGAAGAGCGTGCAATTCTCCGGAGACATTTTTGTGGTGGCGAGCAAAAAACTAGAGAACGGCGGCAGCGGAGATTTATTTCTTTCGTTAAGGATTTCTGCAGTAGTTTTGCATTGCAGATCCTTTCCTGATCGTCATTATCTTTATGCCCCGATCCCGATCTGTCCTGTCACTCACTCGGAGTCCAGAGTCAGTGTCCATTCCGGGATTTCTCCGCCTGCTCCGATCCTTTTTTGCAGTCAACTCTCGTCATGGCATCGTGGCAAATGTTTAACATTTGTACGCCTGTTTTTTATTTATTAATTTTTAGCTTAGCCTTTTTTTCCCGATTACATTTTTTCGCTTAAAGTCGGGGCCAGAAAAAAAAAAGTTTCTTTTGTTTCTCGTTTGGCAAATATTTTTTGTTTTTGTTTGTTTTTGGTGTGCATTAATAAAGAAATATTTTTAATAAGCTTTCATTCATTTTTAACGAGGGTTAAACATTCTGTGGCGACGTTCACTTTTTTTTTGGCCAGTTTGTTTGTTTCCCCCAGCGATTCGATTTGATTCATCTAATGGATTTCTGGAATCCGCTCGAAATGGACCCATGGGAGCCAATCGAATGTGATGTGTACAGAATCTGTAAATTCAATCAATTTGCAATTAGATTGATGAATAATATGGAGGTGAGAAGTGTGCAAATTTTCTCATGCTGAAAACAGCAAATTCTTGGATCAGGTTAATCATTTTTAAATTGCCTCAAAATAAGGTAACTAAGAAATGATTTTAAAAATTTATAAGAATGAATTTAATTAAGTTAAGTTAGGTTTATAGTTTTAAATATGATTTTTATATTGGTTTAGGAAATGGTATTTACTTAATAATTTTTGGCAGTTTAAATGGCTTTAAATAATGAATCTCATCTCACAGTTATTTCTGTGCAATAATTACATTATAATAAACTGGAAATAAATGGATTGTTTTATAATAAATGACTTTTCAAGAGAGTTTGCCTTCCAATTTGATTCCTCATTTGATTTCTTCATCTTATAACCCAACAAACAATTTAATTTTCCGCATGTGCAACTGGGGGCCAAGTCAAGAACCGACCCCATTTAATTTGCCGAGAGTGTATCTCACAGGTGGCGGATTGGTGGGAGGGGGGGATGGGGCACGAGGAGGGGAGGGGGATACTGCTAGGCAATCTGAAAATTGCAGACATCTCGGCAGACACACGCCCCATTAGGCCCGGCATTATCGTTTCCATTTCCAGGCATTTTGCAAGGCAACGAAAATGAAAATTGACATTGAAATGGGAGAATGAAAAATGGGGAAATGGAGTTGGCCCGGCCATGTGGCCACCCATCTGTTTCTCCCCTTCTCCAATATGCAAAAACCCATTATTGAGCCAGTTGGGTGAGGTTATGGATGATAAGACAACTGAATGGCCACCATTGAGCAGGCAGGCCACTTGTGGCGCAAAACGTTTAAAAAACATTTGCGATCGGTAGCCAGGGTTCCTTTTTTATTTTTTTTTTTCGCATTTCGGTTTTCGGGGCCACCCTGAAGCACAGGGTCCTGGAGGATGTGCCGACAAAAGGAACTAACTGTTCATCGCACACGTTGAAGATGAAGATGAAGACCGACAGAGGCGTTTGTATGCCAGCACTGACAGGCGAAGAATGGGCCAAAATCCTAGTCGATAAGGAGGCATCGGAGTCGTCTCCCTCTGTGAAAGTAAATGCCTGTCAGCTGCGGCAGGAAACACAACGGCAACAACAACACCGAAGCAGAGAAATACAAGTTAATAATGTCTTCATTATTGTTGAAGCGTAACTAACGTGGTTTACACATATTAGCCGGGCAAGCCAGCTATAGCTGGGAAAGGTGAAAGACAGCGTTGAAAATCGCCATCGCCATCGCCATCTAGGTGGGCCCAGGGTCCGATCAATGGGACCTCAATTGTATTTGTTTCTCGTTCTCACTCTTCCTCTCCATCTCCCGATATACCCTCTTCCCTTCCATTCCCCTTCTATATATATATATATATTGGTATATCTGCTGTGATAAGGCGTAAGGCCCCTGCCGGTTGACATGACACAATTTTTATTCAAATGGCCAGCAACATGAGGCTGCATTATCGCCGGTGGGAATGTCGCACAAGACGCAGGCGCAAACAGCACAGTGGGGCAAAATTATGAAAAACTTTTGAGTTTTTGTTTGATTTGAATATAAAAAAAGTACTACAAAATAATATAAAATAAGTACCAAGAAAAAAAAATGTTTAATATTTACTTTTTTTGTAAAAAAATTTAAACAAAACTAATACAAAGCCTGCTAAAAATGGTTAAAAAATTTATATTATATTTCCTTCCCTTACTTTTTTAATTTGGTAATTTGTCTGGTAATTTTATATGTATTAAGCATCACTATTGTAAATGTAATCATAGCTTCTTGTAATTTATTGCTGAATATATATGTTTATTATTTGCAATATATTTTATTCAACACTTTAAATGAAAACCGTAGGACTTAAGAACAACTATTAACCAGTTATATTTACCAGTATATATTATATTCACACTTCTCATGCGATGTTATAAAATCTATATATTTTTATATTTTTCATGACTTATAAAATTGTCATCTGAAGTAATTTAAATTATTACTTTTAATATTGTATTTAACCATACATTTTCGAGGGACTCTTAACCAGTTGGCAAATGATGGGAATATTATAAAGTTAATCTAAATTGGTTTTAGTTTATCCAATTAAATATTATAACAATGGAATAAAAGGTTTTTTAATATAATCTTTAAACACTGCCAATTAAAAAAACCTACTTCTAAATTTAAATTAAAGAGTTGTGTTTGTATAAACGTCTCATGAATTGTTTTCAAAGATAATTTCTCTAAAATTTCCATGAAATAAAATATTCAAAAGAATCCCCTTTATTATTGAATTTAATTTATTTAATTTTACCATACATTTTCAATCGATCCCGAATCAGTGTGCGAATGATGGTCTCCCCTGGCGAGCATAACTTTATCACTTCATTTGCTGCCGCCGCTGCAGTTTGAGCATCACTTCAGTGGGCACTGCTTCCAGTTCTTTGATTTCGCCTCCCTTCGGTCCCCGGATCCGGCAATCGGCACTCGGTCTTCTTCGACCGCATGCCGCGTGTGGCGGTAGCCAAGATTGAGCCAAGATCGGTCCGGCCCCGGTCCGGTCCGGTCCGATCCAGTCCGCTCGTCATCATCAACATATGCAGCTCTCTATGTCGGACCAACCGCACAGCAGCCCAACAAAACAGGCGACCACCCAGTTTAGTCCAACCTGAGATCTGGGCAGGGAGCATGGGCATGGGCATGGGCATGGGCATAAGTATGGGTATGGGAATCGGAGTCGAAGTCGAAGTCGATCTTGGAATGGAACGGAGGGACTGCCCGTTGCGTTTGGCATTCTTCGAGCTGTCGTCGCCCCTGACTAGAAACGGAGATAAATGGGAACGGACTCTGGGATATCTCTCTCTCTCTATAGACTCGCAAATTGGCAGCTGGTCGTCAAGTGCTTCCGTTTGCTTTCCCTTTCCCTTTTTTGACCATTTGCCAGCGGCCAGTGTCGGAGCCAGTGCCTCCTTCTTCACGTGGCCAGTTCCGGCGCCGCATATGCCACAAAGATAAAAATAAATAAGGGATAAAAATGGGAAATAAAAAAAGGTGACCCCCGCAAACCTCTGATATTAACAACTAAATGGCCTTAACTGATAGGAGCGGGGAAAATTACAGTGCAACTTGGATATTAAAACTATTAACTAAGGTGAAAAAAGAGAATTTTATATCAATTTCGGAAGACAAAAAAAATTCTAGCTTGTCTTAACTAATAATAAATAATGTATATGTTAAGTAGAAATATTTTCGGGTCTTTCAACTTTTTTCATTCGCAGTAACATATTTGTTTTTTATAGAGAGAATGAATTATAATTCCATAATTTATGAACCAACCTTTATTTAAAGCCTTAAATAATTTGTAATATTTGAAGATAAAATATAATACTAGAACTATTTGGGTTTCTTAAAGCCTTAAATTATTTGTAATATTTTAAGATAAAATATAATATAGAAACCATTTGCCTTTCTTATTTTGTATCTGATATAACATTAAAACTAACACAAAAAAATTGTATATAAAATTGTATTCCATTTAAATATAATTCCATTTATTTAGGAGTGTAGATTAGTATTAGCATCACTTGAATTCCACCTTAGGGAATGCTCACTGTATCCGTTTATCTGTTCTTGAGCAATGCGGAACAACTGACCAACCGGGCAGCTGCTCAACGGCCAGATATCTGAGCCTGGATGTGGGACAAAGTAATGCGGCATAAGTCGAGCATATTTAGTGGGTTTTATATGTTAGTATATATCGGTTGGCAGGGGGCAGGGGGCAAGGGGCAGAGGATCGGGGAGTGAGGAGTGAGGAGAGCATAAAACGAGAGCAAACGACTAAAAGGCTCTGGCTGTCGTCGTGGCCAGATAAGATTAAAAACAATTTTATTGCAGCTCTTTAGTTGGACTCGCTTGGCTGGGATCCGAAAAACAGAAAACCCAGCTGAAACCGAAGAGCCTGTAATTTAATTAATTTAATTTTTATTCAAAAAAATGCCTTTTGATAAGCGCAGACAAAGTCGAAGAGCGAAGCGAGGCTCCCACATTCCTTCGACCCAACAACAACCAAAAAAAAAAAAAAGAGGCCTCATGATTGTGGCTTAAATCGATTAATGCCCCCTAATCTGAGCCAAGAATCTCTGCCAGGGCTGTGGGATCTTCTGGGATTCCTCTGGCTTCATTCATTCCAAAACGCTCCTCCTCCTCTTGCTCCTCCTCCCGCTCGCTCATTGATTCATTAAAGATTTTTATTAAAAGGTTTTAATACTCGCATTAACTCCACACGATCTCACACACTCTGGATCTGGTGCTGGATCGGAGTTGTACCGCCATTGGTCAACATTTAATGCCCGATCTTTGGGTTGGAGTTGGAGTTGGACCTGGAGCTGGCGCTTCTTTTTGCGCTGTCATCCATCGTGTCATGTATTTTGTGCTTTTTCATGCCGCCTCTTTTTCTTACCTTTCTTTCTTTCGGGTTTCTGTTTTTTTTTTTTTGGTGGAAAGTGTGAGAAAGGAAATATATCTTCATTGTGCGATCAGCCGGGCGATCGGCGATCAGCGTTCGACAATCCACAAACAAAGTGCAGCCCTATGCAGCATTAATTGTGGCACAAAAGATCAACAAGTCAGGGCGTTGATGATTGGCTTCATCTTCATTAAGATCGGATCGTTGGGATCGGATTGGGATTGGGTTGGATCAGATCAGAGATCGTGGATTCACCGCAGGAATGTTAAAAAACGCCAAACGCACATTTAATTTCTCCTCTCCCTTGAAATATGGTTTTGTTTCTTAATGTTTCACAATTTGTTATTGGCTCGGGCCTAAGAGGTTCTAATTGAGATGAAGTCAGGTCGAGCTGGGACTAGGCATTAATTGAATTGACAACCCCCGAACCCGAAATCGGACGGGAAACGGCAGCTGGCGCTATGCCAACGGCTCTGCACTGGGAAAAATAGAATATAGAATTTTATAAAATTTAATTTCTAATTTTTTTTTGCATCTTTTATACTTTTTTGAGTATTTTCTGTCGAAAAGTTCGATCTCAAAATGTCAAGTTTATGCAAGAAAAGTTTAAATTTAATTCTAGTTTTCTAATCGGTTAAATTTGTTAAAGTAATATCCATGATTCTTAGCTGGATTTAATAATTACATATTTGCTACTTTTATATTTTTCGATCTCAAAATGGTAAGTTAATCCATCGAGATAAGTTCGTTAAAATTAACTCAATAACTTCCCTGCTAAATTTGTTAGTTAATTTTGTTTTCCTTGCAGTAACTGCGATCTGATCAAGGAGTGTTCGCTTCTGCCATCGAGTCCAACTCCATCTTCTCCATCTCCATCCTCATCTCCACCACCAATGTTGGACCATTAAGCGGCCAAAAAGCGGGCCAAACCTGAACACGGAAAAAGGTTAAAAGGTTCAACATTTCATTGTTGCCTTTGCTGATGTTGCTGTTGCCTTTTTTTGTTGCTCTGGGGCTGTGAACTCAATTAAACGAAACGCCAGGCGATCAGATCGGAGATGTCATCGGTTTACAGTATGGAAAGCAGCTGGTGGCGCCTCCAAAAACCGAAGCGTGGTTCTTGTTTTTTTTTTTTTTTTGTCGTTCCTCGTGTGACATGTGGCGACAAATTGAGGTTACATATGGCCAAGGGATCGGGAGCTGGCGGGACTCTTCCCTCCGAGATCTCGTGCTTGGGTGTTGATGTGTGGCCAATGGTTACGAGCAGGAATTGGAGCAGCGAGGGGAATTAATCAAGGTTAGGAGCAGGGCCAAGGTTTCAATAGCTTGGGGCAGGTCAAGGGGAGAAGGGAAGAGATATGGAGCTATGATATATAAATAATGAATTTGTAAATTTTGAGACTAATACTATTATGAAGAAAATTCTAAAACGTATAATCTAATTTGAAATTATTTAAATGTCATCCATTTTAAGATGTCCATTGTTGTGTAAAAAATGCATTAAAGGGTAAAGTTATTTTTGAATAATTAATATTAGTTTATTTTCTATTTGAGGAAATAAAGGGGGAAATAAATACAGTATAAATAGAACATTTAGCCTCATAAAGGAAAAATATATTATCAAATCTAATTACATTTTCTTAATATTATTTTATAATATTATGTTAAATATTTAAAAAAATGTATAATCAAGTTATTTAATAATTTAAATGGCTTCTCTTTTAAGATACGCATTCTAATTTAAAATTTTGCATAAATGAGTCCATTTAGTTTGGAATAATTACGAATAATTTAAGTATATATTTTTTATTTATTTTCTATGTGAGGAAAATGGTGGGGGAGAAATATATACATTATAAATAGAACATTTAGCAGCCAAAAAAAATAAATATAAAATTTTTACATCATAAATCGTAACCATGATTTTTGAATAGTTTGAAGTTATTTTCTATATCAATTTATACCCAGCTATGAATTATTTACTATTTAATAATTCCGAAATAATTCCATCATTCATTGTCTTCAATTTGACTATACACTTTGTCAGTTAATCTGTTTAATCAATCCTTTTCCCATCTCTCCGTTTGCTCATCTGACCATTGTCATTATTATGATGGTAATTATCATGATCACGGATGATGGGATCGGTGTAAGTGCTGTTGTGTGCTCCACTAGCACAACTCAATCTCAATCTGCATCGAAGCCTGGCTGAGATCGCCCCTGGGTCAATAGTATCGGCAGAAGCAGAAGCGGCAAACCCAAACCCATACCCAGACCAAGTCCAAGATCCAAACCCAAACCCAAACCCAAACCCCGACCAAGACCCAAGCAAACTAAACCAGCCAACCGAACCAATCAAGCGATAAAACATCCAAAACTATGCAAACAGAGAGAGGGACAACAGCAGAAGGCCTGCTGCGGATCGTGTGGATGTCTATATGGGATTCGTAGTCGGATTCGTAGCCGGATTCGGATTCGGATGACTGGCCCAGGGGCGATCAGTGAACGGGTAGAGATCTTGGCGATCGGTAAATTTGAAAGAAAATTAAATCCGTAAATGAGGAAATCAAATATCGTAAAGTGCGCAGTCTTGGTGGCAAGTGGATTTCATGGATCAGGAGAAGGAGGAGGTGGAGGAGGAGGAGGAGGAGGAGGAGGGGGAGGAGTAGCAGGAGGGGTTTGGCGGAGAGTCAGGCACTTGCTCTGGCCCATCTTCCCATGAATGTGAGCAAACAGAGAGGAAGACCAGTGAGCAGTGAAAGAGATTTTAGCGTTTTGCCGCCTAGATCTAAAGTTATCACTGGGAAAAAATAAGGTGATATTGGTTGTAATTTTAAAAATCTATTTTTACTTTAATTACATAAATATTATTGTAATTGAAGATCCTGAAAATGATCAGAACCTATAGATTCTATATGTATAAAGTACTTTCAAACACCGTACCCAAAAATCTAAAATGAAATTTTTCGAATAAACTGAAATTTTTTGTTCAGTGTTTCTTTGCCTACATCTCCTCTGTCTTACACCGCTCCTTCCTCCACCTCCTCCTCGTCTAGTGCCACCTCCTCTTCCTTGTTCCTTCACCGATTTGTTTGTCCAAAACATTTCTCAATTCGCTGATGCATTTTATGAACGCGTGCAAGGCGCTGTTCAAACAAAAGGCTAAATGCATTCTTAACCTTTTTTTTTTCTTAACCATTTTCCCTACCTGTAAGGGCCGCATATATAGCCTGGAATATATACATATATATAGTCTGACATATGGGGTTAAGTCGTGGCGCGTGAGTTCTTCAAATTGACACAACAAACAATCGGGGAATTTGAGAATTTGTTAAAATAACAGAAATCAAAATGCACTTTTCGGGCCGATGAAAATGGGAAAGAATGAAAATGGCTTAATTAGTCGGATGGAAAAACCCTTGAAGACTTTTCCCGTCTTCCCCCCGACTGACAAAATATTTGCCAAACTCTTTTGACAGCTGTCAAGTGGTGAGCCGGAAAATGGAAACGTAGCATTTAATTTTCTTTTTTTTCGGGGCTTTGGTTTTTGTGTTGTTTTTGTTGTTTTCGTTGCTTGGGGATCGGTTTCCCTCGGACCTTTTGTGGATGCAATGCAAATTTGCCGAGGCACTTTGTGTGTGGTTGGGATTGGGAGCGGAATGGAAAGGAAAGGAATGGCAGTCTTTCTCCTGTCGAACTCCATTTTCCAGCTCTCATGCCTGAGAGCACTCGAAAATCAACAAAAAAAATAAAAGTAGATACAATTTTCCGTTTTCAATTTTGTGCAAATGAAATTTTCGCTTAATCTTGCACATGTGAAGAGCAGGCAGCTGAGCAGGAAGTGATTTTCCAATGATTAACTTTGCTGAAAGGGGATTTCTTTCGGCTGCACACGATCACCCGATAGATACTAGATGGATGCATGCCTACATAGAGATACTTAGATACATACTCGTAGATACGTTTGGCGGAACAGGGACTCCGAAGGGGGATCGATGATCGTGTTTTACCTTTTTGCTTATCATCAAGCAGACATCTCCGATCGGCGCTCATTCATAAAAGTGCACAAAGTTGACAATCTTACTCAATTCCCGATCAACTCCGATGCATAAAGATAGCTGAGATATGCGATCTAATGGGTGCGCTTCCTCCCTTCCAACCTTCCTGCATTTCTATATTTTCCCACTCCTAATGCTCTCAGACTCATTGCTCTGCTAAAGTATCGATTGCACTTGGCCAAACGCGGCTAAATGAAAAACTGGTACATCGCCGGTGATGATCTGGGGCGGCTATTTTTTTTTTTCTCACACACACGCCGCTCCGATTGGAGATGGGCACGTGAGTGGGATATATAATGTATATATATTTTAATGTATGATATTCCTCTTTTTTTGGATACCTTATCCCCATATAATCAAATTATTTACTACTTACTTTTTGACATTCTGTAAATATTATTTACATATTTACTAAGTCATATTGCTCAAATATATGAAAAACTAATAAATGATAAATTATTTAGAACAACTTTAAAATTGTTAAAGAATTATAAAAGGTATCTATTGAAAAATATTTTATGTGCAATATCGATGATGTTTTTTAAATTTAATTATTATTAGATTTAAATAACATTCCTAGAAATGTTCTGCAGATTTTGTTATATATATTATAATTACATAACAAAGCAGCTTATCAAAATTAACTGAAATTTAAAAGATCTATAAATGTTTGCTAAATAAACATAAAGTTTTGGAACTTATTCAGACATAGACAATATATTCTCTAGCTCCTTAAAGTTCATATATTGAGATGAATAAAAATTCATCATTAATGTAAAAATCTTCTAAAATAATGTTTCATATCATTTATATATTATTTACAATTATTTAATTAAATTTAAAAAATCTTTGATTGCGTGCCTGAAAATCACGTAATCACGTGCTCATCTCTGCCACAGGTACAAGTTGCCGGCCGAGAAGGAAGCAGAGATGTGGCAAGAGGCAGATTGAGCGGCGGCAGCAACTTTGGCGGTCCTTTTCCAGGAAGTTGCGCCTGGCGTGCGCGCTCATCGCAGCTGCCAGATATTCCATCCATTCCAGCCAGTCTTTCAGCCGGAGTCTCATTCACGCGACTCGAGCATCGAGCAGCGTCTGTCTCGCTCCAACTGCATATGCCTGTCTCCCTCCCTCGCTGTGCATCGTATCTTAAGTTTTATGCAAATTAAGCAACTGCAGCATCAGCAGCAACGTGAGTTTTTAGCCTACTTTATGGGCATTGCTCAGTGTCAGCTTCTTCTCTGCAATGTTGCTGCTGGGTTGTTGGTGTTGCTGCTGGGTTGTTGGTGTTGCTGTTGCTGCTGCTGTTGTTGCTGTGGCACTTGTTGTCGAGCTGTCCAACTGTCGAGGTAGGTACTCGGCACTTAAGCAGTTCAGTTTTGAGTTCCCCCTCGTATCTGTATCTGCGAGATTGTCGTGTACCTTTTTGTTGTCTATTAGCGAACAGCATTTTCGCTCGGATATGGAACCAGAATTTTCGCATTCGCATTCGCTTGAGCGGATTTAGCTTAATTTAAATCCAAATCTCTGTTGGGCCGTGTTTGGTTATTGTTTTGCATCTCATCTCGGCTCTCATTGTTATTGATCAAGTAGTACAGGTCTTAGATCCCAGTTTTAAGCAGGGTTCAGAGGGCCCCGAGAGTTCAGGAATAAAGAGGCATAGCAAGGGGCACGGGCAGGGGCAGGGGCATGGGCAGGGGCGTTAGGGTAATGCCTGGAAATTGGACTACATTTCGTAAGCATTAAGCCGCCTCGGGCGATTTCGCAAAAGGGAACAACTAGCATTTCGCAATTCAACAACTACCTTTGACATTCGCAAATCTCCCAGTGAATTTCAAGAGGAAATCCGCACTCACATCTTGACATTTCCTCAATTGCCTAAGCAAACATTTTATGAATTGCAATTGTCACAAAAGATATATCCATGGGATAGGTAAATATAGCATATACTTAAATAAGAATATATGTCCTTAATGTAAATATTAGTTGAGTTTGGCAATTACCAATAAAAAAATCGTATTTTCCAGCTGGATCATCTTAAAGAAAATAAATTCTTTGCATAACCCCTTCTGCAAAATGTTAAATTAAAATTCCAAAGAATATAAAGAATAAATAACCATTACTAACACATTTAACACCTCAAAATGTTTTACTTCCTTGTCATAACTTTCGAACTGATCCATAAAAATTCAACTAGACGTATTACCAACCTTTCCCATATCTCAAACCCCATTCAACCTGGTAACTTCCTCGCATTTTACCAAGAACAACAAAAAGACAGCAAACATCCAGGGGAACAAGAATCAATAATGGTTATTAATAAAGACATGTGTACTTTGTCATAAAAGAAGGGAACTTTTAAATGCAAGCCAAACTATAGTGAGGGGCTGATAGCGCATACGCATTGGAGATATTTTATCTCACAGATAACTTTGACTTGACTTGACTTGACGCACCACGAAGGTAAATTGTGGCAGATATAGCAAAGTTGTAAAGAATGCGCCATTGCTATGGGCCACGGACCACACCCACTTTCAAAACAAAGCCCAGCCCCCCGGCCCCCACAAAAACATGTGCTCCACCAAAGAACCGAAATAAAATAAAAACGAAAAAGATACAGATACAGATACAGACCCAACCTCAAGAGTCAGTCAGCCAGGCAGGCAGGCAGTCTGTCAGTATCAGTGCGAGTATCACAATTCAATTAAGATTTATTTTTTGTTGTTAAACAATTTGTTGGTATTGTTTGCCCCGGCCGAGAGTGCTTTATATTAGGTATTTTCTATATTTTCTATATATATTTCCCATTCCCATTGATGGGAACGTGCATGTTGCGAGCGTGGAAATTTGTTTGCCCAGTGTCGAGAGTAGATTCCTGGAAATCGCATTTGCGGCAAAGATCGTTTCCTTTCAACTTTTCCTGCTCAACCTGCTGCACAGATATGTTTAATGACAATATCTCTTTTTCTGTATTTTTTGTATTTTTTTTTTTGCGTGGGAGAATGCGGTGCAAGGTGTCTTATCTGCAGCGTGGGAGTATCTCAATTCTTGCTTAACCCGAAACCCGAAACACTCCCCCCATTTGGGGCTGAGGTATTTACGGCAGGGCGATTAATTAATTAGCGCAATGCTAATTATAAACTTATCGAAAGCGATTCGATTAAATGTGCGAAAACGGGGGAAGAGGGAGAGAAATATTTAAAAATTATTAATCGCCGACTAATTGAACAAAGTTTTTACATTAAACAAAAGATAAGCGAGTCGGGTGTCCTCTGTTGTGCCATAAAAGTTAATTTCAATTCGTTTACGCGTAATGAAATGGAAGTCATATAAACGTGGCCCACCGACAAGGACAGTGGGGGACAGTTATTGAATGTGTGTTTCTGTATCTGTATCTCCTCTGCATCGGTAGCTGGCTGCCAGACAAAGTTGCTGCCCAGCTGCTGTACTTATACTTATCGGGGGCGGCCGGGGGACGGGGTATCCCCCATCAAATCACATTATTACGAGTGTTTTGCCATTCAGTTTGGTCTCAAATGCTGCCGTTGGTCTTAATTTAGTTGCTTTTTTTTGTTTTTGCCCGTTGGATTTGTTGTTAGCCCCCCCGTTTGCTGGTCCTGACGATTTGTTTGTATCTCACACAAGGCAAATATTGGGTCGCGTCTGTGTGTGCGCGTGTTGTGAAGAAGCTTTAATGGAATCTCGTCATAAATTCAAATTTTATTACTGCTCATATTACTGTTCCGAGCTTACGGAGAGTCAGTTGGAGCAAAAACGCCAGACAGGGGGCCCCAGCAATCGTATATGGCAATTCGATGCGGCGTATATATACCAACAAACACATGCCAATTTGGTCAGGAGAGTGCGTGAGATTCACGGAGAAAGAGAGATGGTGAGAATTTCCACAGTGGAACCTGAAATATAAAAATTAATTATTTAAATAGTATTAATTAAAAGAAAATCATGAACAGGATTTCTGTTATAACATGGGATTAAAGCATTTGTTCTATAAATTAGGGAACTCCTTTTCTGTGTTGGTATTCTCTTTGAAATAATTTAAATTATAATAATATAAAGGTGAATGTGTGCCCAGGATATTTTGTGTACCTTTGATTAGTTAAAAGATTTAAAGAATTTAACCTCAAAATCTGACACCATTTCCCATCTCCCTCGCACTAAAACGCACCCTTCTCCGCGCATCTCATCTTCCCTTCTTGGTGCGCATTAAATATCCTTCTTTTACCCTCCAGTTGAATCCCTGCAACAACTTCCTTTTCAATTGTCTACCAACCAGTGTGCCTCGCCAAATGACAGCCGCACAAAACAGCGAGCTTCAATCACGCGCAATTAATCTGCTCGAAAATCCTTTTATAGATAATCGCGCACACAAGCTCAGACACTCGCACACACACACACACAGACACACACACTCTGTCGCGAGTATCCTGTGCAGTTTTACGACAATTGTTATTGTTATTGAGGCATTTTCGAAATGAACAATTTCAACGCTGACGACCAAGTTGAATGACAACACAGAGCAGTAGGAAAAATGGGGAGAACAAAAAAAAAAAAAGAAGCGGGCAAGAGCCGGAGGAGCATGTCAATGATGATGACGACAACAACGACGGCTCCTGCCAAGCGTCTCCTCCTGCATGCATCATAATAATAAAACACACAGACAGAACCGATCGAATCGGAGTTGGAGTTGGAGATGGAGATGAAGCTCCGAGCGACCGAGAGATACTTGACGGACAAGGACAACCTCGTGGAATGCACAAGAGCTGGTTGGGTGAGGGATGGGGGAAAATCCAGGGATAGCGCCCCAGGCGGTTCTAAAAGCGTCAACGCAAATTAGCAGCAAAGTGTAAATTGGAAATGCTTTTTTTGGTGCACCCCACACACAGACAGTCGAATGGAGCTGCGGACAGAGTTGCAGGTGAGGATTGGCTCTGGCTTTGGGTTTGGGTTTCAGCTCGGACTTGGATATTGAAGTGGAAGCGGGGCCATGGGGAGCTGACTTTTAGGGCCTTTAATGAAGTTGTTATTTGGCCTGCTGATTAGAGGCAACGTTTTTTTGTTGCCTACACTGAGAAGTAAAAGGTTGCAAAATATTTCGAAAGGAACATGCTGGAAAATTGTAATCAAGTATGCAAAAAATAAGAGGAAATTTTAATTTAAAAGTTGTGGACAATACTCTCAACAAACACAATATTTTCTTGAATATATTATTTAATGTACATAATAGAATGTAGCGAGAATATTTTCCCGTGTCCAATAGTTCTTTTGCAATTTAAAAAGATTGGTTACGATTGCGGTTTGATCAATGGCACTTCTGATAGACAAAGACCAAAAAGCAGTAAAAATGTCAAATTTGCGTAAGTTACGATCGTGTAAGTAGGGAACGTTTTATGATCTACAAATTGATGGAGCGTTTTTTTTCCCCTCCATATTGCGCACAGATCAGCCTCGATAAATTTCCAACTTGCCAATAATAAATTAATTGCCCATAGCTAACAAAAACTTGCCCAGCTGCTTAGGCTTCGCTTGGGATCCGCAGATGATCAGCCGATCTCGGTGTTGGTTCAACCGATCCGATCCAATCCGATCCAATCCAAGTGTGTGGTCTCCATCGCTATTTCCATCTTTGAGCGAGCTTAGATTTTGCTTTGGGTCTCGGCTTTCAGCATTCAGCATTCGGCGTTTTGCGTCGCATTCGAAACTATGACAAATTTATTTCGAGTTGTGCGCTGGACGGAGAGACTCCACTTATTTCTATTTCTTCATTAAGTTTTCATCAGTGAAATTAATTATTCATGTCTGTGTATCTTTATATTCGATGTTTCCATTTCGATTTGTTTGCTTATTTACTCGTTTCGTTTTGTTTGTATTTTTTTATTTTTTTTTGGTTTCTATGTCATTTAATATTTATAATTTAATCTTTTTGGGGGACTGCTCGAATGTGTTGATATTTCACGAGTTAATAACTTGATTAAACATACGTTTTTGTATGGATTGAATATATATATTTTTTTTGTGAAGATATCCCCGTTCTTTCCCCTCTTTGGGGTCGAATCTCATCGGATCGCTGTGTGTGGGAAATGCCAAGTCGAAGATGTCTGAGACATAATCTCCATAAATTTAATTAAGTCGAAAAATGGTCAGCCTTTGGTATTAATCTAAAGATGGACTCAAATATATTGAGTAGCCAAGGGTCATGCCCTATTTTCCTGCGATTATTAAATTAGCCTGAATCCAACATAATTTCGTTTTGGGTCTAATGTTATTAATTTTCCCTGCGGTTTGCCTGCATTTTATTTCCGGTATTACCACATTAAATGGGAATAATAATGGCTATCCCTATAAATCAAACCCTTTGAAATTAATACTAGAAATTAAATACTAAAATCATTTTTAATAAGTTTAAAATTTGAATGTTTAATCAGTCAGTAGTTAGCATTAAAAAATAACCTTTTTTGGTAATAAAAATATTGTCTCAATAGCCCCCACCCCTTCAGTTCTTATTAAAAATCCATAAGCAATAGCCATAAAACCGAGAGTGCGATTTCAAATAAAGTAATTAAGTCATAAAACTCACAAAATTGATTCATTTTCATCACTACAAAAATATCTCAGGCCAGAGAGAAACCGAAAATACCTTCGAATTATAAAGCCTTAAAACCGCAGGCAGACCCAAAACGAAGCGCAATAATTAAATGCATACAACTTAATAATCAAAATCGAAATCAAATAAAATGCCAAATGTTTTTATTTCAACAGCTACGCTCATTTGGTGGCCACTTTGGCATGCAGGCCAAAACTCGACCAAAAGAGCCAACTTGAATGTAAGCCAAATGTTTCTATTAACACACACAAATGCACACCGAATCTGTTGTGTGTGTTTCTGTATTTCTGGGATCGCCTGATTGCATATTCATCAGATGTAAATGGCCAAAGCCTTCCAGTCGCATTAATCGTTAATCGTTGGTGGGCCCAAGCATTTATTTCATATTAATAAGCAATTTTTTAAACACTGCTCGACATCTTATGGTAGCTGACGAGTTGCCTTTTGGCTAAAACATATTATCATCATTCGGTCGTATCTATAAAATATGCTAAATAAGATAGTTGCGATTCGGTCGTTTGGTCTTATGGATTCCCTGTAGGGAAAGTTAATAGATATATATGCTTAAATAATAAATACAAATTTATAGATACGAAATTGAATTTAATGTATTTTTTGAATAAAATTTGTTTCTATGCAAAAATCGTATCTTCACAGTGCAGAAAGCAACCTCATTAGACTTCCTGTCTATCAGTTATCAGTTATATTATGTTTGATATCATCACATTGAGCAACCACCCAATTTTATTGTTAAAATTTGATAGAGTCGGCCCAACCCCTTGAATTTTGCCTCACCCCTTCCAGTTGCTTATTTATTTCAGTTGCATATATTAATATATATTATTTTTTTGGTCGAATATTTTTCATATAGTAATAGGGGGCCCTGCGATACTGCCCGAACGTTAGTCAGCCTGTCTTCGACGAGGGGGTTTTGCTAATTAAAAAATGTTCGTTGACAGTTATTGTTATTTGGCCATATATCAGGGCATTTCATTGGGAATTCCGCTTGGCCAGCTACCAAATTGGTGCCGAAGAGTGCCCACCAGTTGCGTTTTATGCTTAATTGAGTTATTTAAATATTTTATTTGGCCGGACAACACAAGAAACAAAAAATAAAACACGACTGAGATAGAGCCGAATTTTGGTTTGGTTCGATTAGGTTCGGATCTGAATTAATATCGCGTTGTCACACAAAAGTCAAACGTCATTTAACAAATGTTGATATGTTAATACCCTTGCCACTGGCGGGAATGCAAATCCCCTAGCTACAGATACATATTTCGAGATACAATTTGTTGTCGCTGCTAACTGCATTTTCAGATTCTGTTCGCTGGGTTTCAATTTTAAAGCGATTATGTTAATGCCCGAAAACTAGTTTCCAATCAGCCATTATCAATTAACCGTTTTCGCCTTCTTGCCGAATTTACGGCCACCTGCAAGTCTTCACCTCTTTCGATGGTCGTTTTTTTTGTGTGTTTTGGGTTTGTTTACCCTCCCCCCCTGCTCCGTTCAGAAAGTCAAACTGAGTTTTCAATTACCACCTTTCGAACTTTCAAATTCAAATTAATTTTCCGTTTTCCCCAGCTTAATTGGCAATATGTGCGCCCAATTAATGGAAACGAGAAAAAGGGAGCGGTGCGGAGCGGAGCGGATCGGAAAAGCGGAGAAATAGAAAACACTCAATGCCCCAAGGCTGTTCCTGAAGTGAACGAGCAAACACTGTTTCAATTCCGGCGCAAAAGTTTTTCCCAGTTTTTAGTTCGGTCTCTCTGGCCGCTCCTCCTCCGCAGTTTCCTCCGCTCGTTCGTTCGTTCGTTGGTTGTACCACCTGTCGTATACGCAATGACCAGGAATTGTTCTTCTACGCCTCGCTTTTCTCATTTTGTCAAAACATCACGTAAACAATTGAGCAGCTTCTGGGGAAAGTGGCAGAGCAGCAGCAGTGAGTTACAATTGTGGGAGTCGATGGGGGGAGGGAAAAGGTAAGGTGGGAAGGAAAAACAAAAAAAAGGGAGAGAAGCGGCCCAGCAAATTCATCAGCAACGGCCTTGGGGGCATATGTTACAGCCAGCCAGTCAGCATTGCATTCGGAGCAAAGTTCATGTTGCAAAATGCACTCAGCTGGCGGAGGAGGAGGAATGCTCACCTCCCCATCCAGTTCCCCTCGATTCGGTTTACAAGGGGGAAAACAGGGATTTTCTATAGGCAATGATTAATGCTCTTTGAATAAAGAATCTTGGGATAAATTATGAACAATTGTTGTGGCCAATAATCGCAAATATTGTATTATTGGATTTTCCGGTTTCCATTTTATGATAAACAAGAAAGGAAGGCTAGCTTCGGTACCCGAAGCTTAGAATACCCTTGCAGACCAGTTGCCTTCAAACTGTTTGATCGTTTGTATGGCAGCTATAGGATATAGTGGTTCGATTTTGATGAAACTTTCAGAATATGTTAAAATAATCATTTAATAGAGCTTTCTAAGAAATGAATTAATTAACTTTAAAAATGGCGAATTTATGACACTTTTTCCCAATCGTTCCTATGGCAGCTATGTGATGTAGTGTTCCGATTCCGGCCGTTCCGATTTATATACTACCTGCAACAGATTGAAGGACTGGTGCAAAGTTTCAGTCCGATAGCTTTAAAACTGAGGGACTAGTTTACATAGCAACCGACAGACGGACAGACAGACGGACAGACGGACAGACGGACATGGCTATATCGACTCGGCTGGTGATGCTGATCAAGAATATATATACTTTATATGGTCGGAGACGTCTCCTTCACTGCGTTACAAACTTCTGGTCAAAATTATAATACCCTCTGCAAGGGTATAAAAATAATACAAATAAAATCATTTTTATTTTGAATTTAATGGACAATAACATTAAAATTTGTCTCTAAAAATATATTTGTATAATATTATACTCTTCAGCCTTACAAAGTGAAAAAACTGTTGGAATAAACTCTGATTTATGTGGAATTTAGATGATGTATCGAAAAAAATTGATTTGTACCACATTTTTGTTGCTGTATTGAACATTTTATTTAAATTATTGTCTACACCTTTTGTATGTTTTGGGCCATGTACAAATCTTGATACCCTTCAATTAGAGCATCAGAAGCTAATTGTTTTGATATGTAAACCGAAAGCAGAACCGAAAATCAACACGCAACATAGGGCGTAGAGCAGGGCAAGCTCAAGTACTGAAGCCGAAAAAGGGGGGAAAAGTGGAAAGGGAGGGGGACGGAGGCATTTTTTGCTGCCCTCGGCTCGTTGAGCATACGACGCGTGTTGCATTTGCTGTTATTGTTATTGCTGCCATTGCCTCACTGTACTTCTCCAGCTCCAGCTCCAGCTCCAGCTCCATCTCCAGCATGGATGGCATCCATTCTGGCCGGTGTTCCCTGTGCCTCATTGAGCATGGATATTGCCAAGCTTTTTGTGCTAATTAGCCACGCTGCTTCATGGTTATTAAGATTGCGTCAAGTGTACCCTGCACCACTGCAGCCACTCCCTCTGCAGTTCCCATTTCCCACCCGACTAACCCAGCCCCCACCCCCCCAAACCTGCCCCATCTTCCATCCATCTCCTGTAGAAACCACTCCCAAATACCAGAGTGTTTGTGTGCGAGCTGCCTGCCTGCTGGGGGCGATTCGCATTTCGGAGCTGCCACAAGGACGCTGCAATGCAGCAGCATCAGCATCAGCATGAGCGTCAGCAGCAGCAGCAGCAACCTATGCACATGAGGTAACCAGATAGGCCTTATTATGGCTCACGCATCCTTCAACTTCAACGGTCGTCGGTGCAGCGAAGAGCGCTTGAAAAAATAAAGCAAAATAAAATAAAGCGAGATCCGAACCATGTGCAGCATTTCTGGTAAAACAAAAACCAGCAGGAAAATGTGTGCAGGTTAAATAAAATGCAGTTGAAAGAATGTAAGCCTCAAATGTAGCAACACAATTTTCAAGGCCTTTTATTATTTGGTTAATAGTGAAGACAAAGTTTTAAGTGCTTCTGATCTGGAAATGGAATGTATTTATAGTTTTAAAAGAAATATAAAAACTAAAATAAACATTAAATGTTGGATAATATTATTAATAAATTATACTAATGGTTTTATAAGAAAAAAATATGTTCATTATTTATCTTTTATAAGATGTATATTAAAATATCAAATTCTGAAATGACTTTATTCTTGCTTTGCTTTGAAAATGTAAGTTTTTTAGTCTTAGCCCCATTTTTGGTTTTGTATAATTTTAAGGCAACATAAAATTTAATATCTTTTTTTTTGTCACCTAATTAATTATTGAATTTATTTTAATGTTTAATATTTTATGTTCAATCGATATTCCGAAATTCCAACAGAAAAGTTTCTTACATGCATTCTACATTGATAATTCTACATTGCCTCAGAATTGGTTCGCTTCTTGGCTAAATAAACAATTCTGGCGAATTCGCCGCAGTTGACTCTGAAACATTGCACTAGATGGCGCCACTTTAAAGGCCAAATTTTATTTAATGAAAATTTTGTTTTCGTAAATAATATAAATTATATTGTAAAAACTGAGTTCGCAATTAAAATAAATTTAATCTTTTAATTATAATAACACTACTTTAACTGGATTTTAAAGAATATAATTCAGTACAATATAACTTGCCACCTGAGCTGAGCGTTGGCCTTTTGAAAGTTTTCGAACCCCTCGGCATAATGAATGCATTCCAATGGCTTGCACTTGATAATTGATTGTGGGCTGTCTATAGAAATGGCTCCCCTCGCAGTTCGCATTCTCGTATTCGCAACCCAAATCGGAAACCAGCACGCGCCACTTCTTCAGCGCTCTCAATTGGTTTGGGGCAACATGTTGCTGGGCTCCGTTTCGCAGGATATTTTTTTTCAATTTCCCAACTCACCGCTCGAGCCCCGCGGTTGCCAACGACCCTTTTTTTTCCAGGGGCCGCAGGCTCTTGACTTGTGCTAATTAACTGTAAGCAAAATAACACACAATGCGCTTTAATTGAATAAAAACGAAAACTGAATAACATTTAAACAATATTACGAATTCCGCTGGTGTAGGAGTGTAGGAGGAACCACCGAAGGCAAATGAGGCAAGCGTATCCCAAGTATTCGCAATTCCCCGGCCTCAGCCTCCCCTTTTGGGATTTCCTTGCGCCACATTAAACTCACTCACTGGAGGGAGGGAGGGAGGAGGGGGATAAAATCCGAGGAAGAGCGAGCGGAGTGGGATAAAAGTAACCATTTGACAACATCATCGCCCAGCTCCCCTTTTTCTGAGCTGATTAAATTGCTACTTACTTCAGACGATGAGGATGATGATGACGTCGTCGTCGTCTTCGTTTTGGTCGCCGCCTTTGTTCCCAGCCACCTTTTCAATAGCTGGCGATATTTTTGCCCCGCTTTTTCGTTTTTTTTTTTCGTCGCTTTTCTGCCAAATGTGTCTAGCACTTGGCCCTCCCTCGAGTTGCCCAGTTGGTTTGGTTACCTTAAGTGCCAGCAGCAGGCCTGGCCGTTTATCCTTGGGCCGAGTCCGAGTCCTTTTGCCCTGCGACCGGAGTACTCGAACCCGTAAGAGCATAAAACTATTTATGGATATTTGTCGCATAAACAAGTTCACCGCAAGGGATGAGGGAGCCCCTGAAGATGTGGCGACAAAAGCTTTAACCAACAATTTTATATGGCAAGTATCCCTTCTCCACTAAAAAATATTTTTCGGTTAAGGTCTTTTCAATTTTCTTGGCTTCTCTAAAAGGGTTAGAAGTCGAGGGATATTCCTAGATTGTTGGTCATTAGGGTAAAGGCTTTAATTTGACAATTGAAAATAAATGCAATGGTGTATTTGTATATTAGTTAAAATTGAAAATAGTATATAAAAACGAATAATATATATTATGAAAATTTAGCAATAATTCAGCCTTCATTTAAGCCTAATTTCCATTTAGCAATTCTTTAATAATTCTGAAAAAATGGGTACTAAAAGAATTTCCCATCTTGCCACAATTTCTTAACGTTTTTCAATTATACAAATTTTGTTGAAGTGCATTTTATTGGATTCCGATTTTTGCCAATAACTTGCGGACTTATCCTTTAAGCGGTTTAAAGAGGTTACACCAACTTATCGCATGTTTAGCAGCCGCCGAAGACGAAGCCGAAGCTAAAGCCGAAACTGAAGCTAAGGCCCGGGGCAATGAAAAAGTTTTAGTTTCGATTTCCGTCCGTCCGTCCCCCCGATCCGGAGATCGCTTTCAATTTTAATGATGATGGGTTTATTGTATGATTTCTTTTGCGCTTTGTTTATGCTGCTGCCGCTCATAACTTGTCATAAATTTGACAGGCAAAACTCGCATGCGGGTCCATTATAAGCGCATATATATCTGATGCGGGGAGCCGATTCCCACATATACTATACTATATTGTAGTTTTGAACTGCAAATAATAATGACGCACTAATTGCGGCGAGTTAAAGAATCCCCGGCCATACTTCTTTCTCGTTTCCTTCAATTGAGGAGCCATAAAACCCGAACCGAACCGAACCGCACCGAAAAACTAAAGCCGCAAAAGCGAATGTACATTTTACGACGAAGCAATTGGCTATGAAATTAATTTTAGGAGAGGACAGAGGCTGTTAGTTGCAGTCCCAATCCGAATCCCAATCCGAATCCCAGTCCCAGTGGCAGGAACTGAAATTAATGTCGCGTGCAGCTGAAAGAGGAAAGGAAGCGCCCCACTCCTTTCCGGCTTCTTTCTTCACTCTTCCTCCTAAATCCCAATCCAACTTGTGTGGCAAAGTGTCGTTTACCTGGTCTTCCCTTTGAAGTCGATCGTTCTTTGAAGTGCTCGTAGTCATAATCATTTAATAACTGCATCGAGAGGTGGCGCCCACTAGCCAATTAGTGGGATTCCTTTGGGGAGCAGCACACCTCTTCCCAACACAAGAAGATTGTTGACCACTTGAGATGATTGAGCGATTCAGGCCAACAGCGAAAAACAAGACGTCATTTGTTGGCAGGTGTCTGTAAAAATGTTTAGACTTCTGCCCAAAAGCTTAGCAAGTGTTTGATTTACGTGTGTACGGCTTTTTTTGTTTTTCTCCAGACAAAAGAAAATTTGTTTTCCATAAACAACTTCGGGAGAAGTGAAAATTTCTCTCTTCAGTTAGGAAAACACAGGAAATGGGCAACAGTCGCTTTAACTTTAAAGTCAAGTTGTTGGCACTTCAAAGGGTTTTTTTTTGTATTTCGGCGACAATTAGAGGAAAGCTTAAACGGACCTCTGTCATGCCATTGTCACATTAGATATTAAATGGGGCTGAAAGGGGGCAGTTGTTTTCGGTTTGCAGAGGGGGTGTTTCATTTCACAAAACATTTTGACATTGCAATTTTACGCTACATTAAACATTCCCAATGGCCAACGTCACTGAAGCTTTCCTTCGTAAAGAGGTAATACCTTGTTGGCCATAATTGCATTTGAATCGAGTGAAAAATCGTTTAGGAGGTATTTGTTTTTATGGGATTTTATTTTTGTGGGTTGAAAATATATTTTTGAAAATCACATTATGTTTAAACCCTTTACAAATTATTATTAAAAATTTAAAAATAATTTGAAACAATAATTTAAAGTATTAAATAAACTAAGGTTTCAGGAAGTACGTCGAAGCTATCCCCAACTGATGTCACTTTTAATTACATTTAAATCAAGTGAGATTTTTGAGTTATTTATTTATTTTTGTCGGTAGAAATGTATATTCTAAAATTACGTTCTGTTTGAATCTTTTAAAAATGATTATTAAATATTTTAAAATTAATAACAATCAATTAAAGTATTACCAATAAACTAAGGTTTTCAGGAGATTCTAAAGTCACTTTTAGTTACATTAAAAT
>JAJJHY010003831.1:12458172-12524633 GCA_021224005.1 Drosophila setifemur | reverse complement strand
ATATTTTTAAAAGTAATATTAAATATATATAATTAATAACAAAAAATAATTTAAACTGTTGCCAATGAACTAAGATTTTCAGGAGGTTTATCGAATGTCATTTTGAAGTTATTTATTTTCATGAGATTTATTTGTGAAGGTAGAAAATTCGTTTTACAATTATTTTCCGACTGATTCCTTTATACAATATTTATACAATATTTTTAAAAATACAGTTAAATAATGAAAATCCTTACTAAATTCAAAGTATTACCCATAAACTAAAGATTTCAGGAGTTACTTTAAATCAATCCCCCACTGACTCATCCCGGAGATAAGCCCTTTGGGAATGCGTAATATTTTATATGCCTCCTCTCTCTCCCCCGATATCGGTTTGTGTATTGACAGCACTTCAGCGATGAGATTAACAGATCACGCCACTGCCGAATCATCGTCAATCACTTCCATATCTGCGGCTTAAGTAGTTCATTAGAAACCATTAGACTGAAGACCCGGGGCGGAGATTAGACGCCGTCTCTTTCTTTCTCTCCCCCGATTCTCAGATCTCGCTTCTCAATTCTCGATTCTCAACTCAAGTCAACTCAAAGTACCGCAATGAAAAGAGGCACTTGAACAATAATTCCCTCACCTTCGCACCAAAGACACGGGCCCATTGTCAAGCCAATAAAACTGGTCAGCTCCGCTCCTCGATACCCAGTTCCCAGTTCCCAATTCCCAGTTCCCAGTTTTGTGTTCCACAGATACTTATCTATTTTTTTGGGGACCGGGGGGCGCTTGTACTTGTACTCGGGAGTGTAAGTAAGTGTAAGTGTAAGTAAAAGTAAATTAGATAAACGCCAGAACGAACAATCATGACACACTATATATATATATATATAGTGGGTACCTGCCGCTCTTCCCCCCCTTTTCCTGGCCTGGCCCTCTCTTGGAGCGTTAAAATGAATCTTAATTGAACCAAAAACGACGACGACGGAACGATGAACGATCAAAGTAGTATCGCCGCCCTTCGATCAATTCAGGAAACACGGCTGGTCAGAGCTCAATGAAATTGACAAATGTTTGGACAAATAGGAAAACCAAGCGATGATCATATTTCTGTTGTTTTTGTAATTAACTTGTGCAAACATCGAGTGCGCGGCCAGGTACGGTAAGGTAAGGTAAGAGTAAAAGGTATCTAAAGGTTTTGGGTCAAAAGTTAGAGATGCATTTTTGCCTCCCAGCGAGAGGAGGAGTGCTTGCCCTTTCGGGAATGTGTGTAGAATCCGACAGAGAGGGAAAAAAGGTAAATAACAAACAGCTAAAGTTGAAGACAAGTGGAAAGGTGAGTAGCCTACACAGCGAACAATTATTTGCAATCGAATCAGTGGTCATTGTTTTTAATGTAGCTGAAGATGAAATAATTTGGTGGGTTTTAGGTAGGTGATTTCTGGTGATGTAAGCTAAGATTTCATAGGTAGTTTCTAATAAAAAAAATTCATAATATCAATAATTGAAGAATTTTTAACTAATAGAATAAATGTAAACCCATAAAATATCCCTTCTTCTTAAGAGTATAAAATTATTTTCTCTGCACCCGGATGGATAAGCCGCAAGGAGGAAAGTGTCTAAGAGGGACTGACTGATGGATGGACTGAGCGAGCAAACAAGGAAAAACCTCAGCAAACCAAACGCAGGTTTATCTGGGAAAAAAACAAAAAAAAGATAAAGTGAGTATCCGAAGAATGCGCAGTAGCTGAAATGGAAATACAAGTGACTAACCCACAGATACTTGCCTCCCAATTAGCTGCAGGGCAATTACAGCTGACAAGTTGTCGCCATAATTAATGAAGTGTTGTCTATATATTGTGACGGCGATCAATTGGCGACACATTGCGAGCATCGAACATGCAACATGTTGCAACTTTCCCACCACTGGCTGCGCACGCATTTCAAGCCTTCAGCGCGCTTAAGCCAACCACGACCCACCAAAAAAAAGCAGCCACCAGGGGCAACATCGGCACCAGTACCAGTACCAGCAATACCAACAGCAACAGCAACACCAGCAGCAGCAGCAGCAGCAATACCAACAGCAACAGCAACACCGTCCATCGGCAACAGCAACACGAAGGCAACTGTCGATGATTCAGATTCAGATTCAGTCGAGTGCCGAGCGAGCTGACGAACGCACGTGTCTCGCGGTGGTTGAAACTGAATCTGAATCTGAAACTGAAATTGAAATTGAATATCTGAGAATCGGAAAATTGTAAATCCAAAACACCGAACCGAACCGAACACCAAATTGAGTTTCGAATACGGAAAACAAACAATCGGAGAGAGCAGAGCAGAGCAGAGCAGCAGGCAACTCCCACAAATCAACGAGTTGGGAAAGTGTGAGAATCTGTTTTTCCGGATGCGGACAGACACCTTGGAAATATATTTCGAATCCGACTTCGATACCGTGTGTGAGATACCTTTGCTCGATCGCATGGCGAGTGGCCGGCCGGCCGGCCCACCAAAAAAAGATACCTAAATGAGTGGCGGCGCCGTTTCATGTGCATCATCAACGAAGGAGGAGGAAAACCCTTGAACGTCCGCTGCCCAGATGGATGGATCGGTGTAGAGCAACACGGGCGACGGCGTCGCTGGCCACAGCACAGCACCACTTCCAGTCCCCAAACGGGTTTCGCTGGTAGGGCGATCGGTGGGATCCGATCGGATCGCCTTTTGATCTGCAGGCCGATCAAGGAACAACACCTTGCCCCCAGGAAAATATCTCGGGCATAAACTAAAAACGCACATCGCAGCTTAGGCAAATAAATCATCTGCTCTTTTTTAGCCGCTGGAATAACACACGAAAAAAAAAACAACAAAAAACGATTGAAGTGCCAAAGTGAATAATAATAAATAAATTGAATGAAAATTAAACCAGTCCATTAGCGAGCAGGAAAAACAAAAAATAATGTAGTTTGCCGAAAGGAGGAGAGCAAGTGGAAATCAAACGAAAAGTATTAAGCAGTCCAAAATAAGTTACAACAAACAAAAAAAAAACATAACACAAAATTCATGCAATTATCAAAATACATAATCTCAAAAATAGAATTTCCCAAACAATTTTTGTACGGCACATAACATAAAAAATGTTCTATTAACCGAAACAATTTTGACAAGCATAAAAATCGTATATAATTAACTCTTAAATAATAAATATTTTACGAAATAGAACCCTAGCATTTAGTAATTTATTAACTGCACACACACACACACGAGTACTTACCACAAAAAACATCACAATATATCACGCCAAAAAGTAGACTATAGAAACCGCATTTAGCAAAATCAACAATTCAACAACAGCTTCAACAATAAATTATAAATAAAACTAAAAATTAAATACGGAAAAATGCCATCGTCCACGGGAGTTTTTGTGTTGATGATCTTGTGCCACCTGAGCCAGTGCCAGGTGCGGAACGAGGATCAGCTGATGATGGTGGGCCAGAACGGCGACCTGGACAGCAGCAATCCACCGATTCCACATCACCAGCAGCAGCATCCGCACCAGCAACAGCAGCAACATCACCAGCTCCAACAGCAGCACCAGGGCAATCACAACCTAAACAGCACTTTGCTAAACACCTTGATGGGCGGCAATGTTGGTCAGGTGAATAGCTCACCTGGCGGCGGCGGAGGATTGATGATCAATCAACTGGGCAGCAGCAGCAGCAGCACGTCGAGTGCTCCCTCGGTGATTGGTGGAGCGGTATCCGGATCGGGATTGGGAGTCTCCCCCTGGCATTCCGGAGTGGGTCTAGGAGTTCCGGGCAATGGAATGGTGGGAGTACCGACATCCCACAACTTGGGCTCTCATGGCGTATCCCATGGACACGCTCTGGCCGGACTGGCCAATCTGGGTATTATAGTGCCCAACTCGAAGGGATTGCCCGCCAATCTGGGCTACGGTGGATCGATGATGCCCGGCGGAATGGGAATGGGGGGCATGGGAGTCGCCCCGAGCACTAATAACATGGATATGCAACAAGGCCTGTACAAGTGAGTGAATCTATAGCTCTCCACATACCACAAACTCATAAGAATCTTTAATTGAACTGAAATCTTATCAATTGACGGGGATCTTTCAGTCAGCCGTCAAATTGTTTTGTCCTACGAGCATTTCTTCGCTCGCGGCTCTGTTTTATAGCTTTCTAGTGGCTTTTGTGGCTTTTGTGGCCCCCAACTCCGCCAGTTGGACAATCAACGTTTACAATTATTATCTGTGCCCGCAATTATTAAAACTTGCCCACAATTTTGTGTTTAACCCGCGGAGTGAACTCTGATTCGCCCAAGAATACGATTGTGATTTCTTGGACGAGCAGCGTCACCCTCGGTGAACTTTGATTACATAAAACAAAAAAAACGCAAGAGCAAGTCCGATGTTGGCTAATTAGACAAATTAAAGGGCCTTCGGATGAGCATTGAAAAACATATACCAGGGTGAATTTTAATTAATTCTAAATTAGTTTGATACAATCTAAAACCTTGAAGTTTTCGAGTTAATGAGGTTCGATTTGATTACATTCATATTTCTTTTCAAATTGTAAATGCGGGTTTTTGAATAGATTACTAATACTAAATAAAGAATGCTATATTTATATTAATGAACAAATCAGAAAATATTGTTGTATATTTGTCAATTTATATGAAGTATTATTATTGAAAATATTTTTTGAAATTTAAATAAGCAATAATGCAAATTAAGGAAACATATTTCAACAATTTTCTAGTGATGGAAAAATCAGTGCATTTTGTCGTATATTTGTTAATTCAAATGAACTATAATTTTTTACAAACATTTTTGGAACTTAAAAGATTTCCAAAATAAGGAAAAATAATTTTACAATTTTCTAATGATGGACAAATCAGAACCTTTTGTTGAATTTTTGTTAATTAATATGATCTACCATTTTAAAAAAGTTTTTTTTTTTAATTTAAAAGATTTACAGTATTTGGAAACATAATCAGAACATTTTTATATATATTTGTTAATTAACATGATCTATCATTGTTTTAAATATTTTTTTTCAATTTCCAAATATTTACAAATCAATGAAAAATATTTATACAATTTTTCTAATAATAATATTTACCCCAAAATGAAAAAAAATCGCCCACTTAATGTGCTGTCATTATTGGGAAAGCTGATTTGATCTATTTGCGAATAATTCTCCGAACTGATTAAATTTCCGGAGATCCCCTTCGGGGCAAGTTTATTGCCAAGGCAAATAAATAAATATGACTGGAAAATAAGCAACAGTCGGCACTCAATCCATTCCCTTGGCAACCCTTTCGGTTTCGGTTTATTTCGGATCTCTCCGAGCTGCTAATCAGTAGCGATGCAACATAATTCCGACTCGAAAAACAATGCTGAGCGTCTGCCGCAGGGTTTTAAACAATAAAGTAAAATTATTTATATTTTTTTGTTGCTGTCGTTGTTGTTGTTGTTGTTGTTGTTGTTGCTGGTGCTCTTTTGCTTTATTCTGCGGCCGTCAGCCAAAACATTTCCAATGGGGGTGCTGCATTTGAGGGGGGGAGGGGTTGAGGGGGAGTTGTGTCGGTTGTCAAAAAAGGCTGCTAGCCGCCTTTTTTATGATTATTAGCAGATGCGAACAGCATCGGTGTGTGGGGCAGGGGCAGGGGAAGGGGGGTGGAAACGGTGGCGGAGCGTAAATTTTACTTACACTTCACCATTAATTTGCCCACTGACAGGGGAGCAAAGGTTGGGGCGGGGGGGAAGGAGGGGAAGGGGGAAGGGGGAAGAGGGTAAGGGGGAGGAGGGTAAGGGGCTTACAGACCGTCGAGCTACCAGTTATTATTTGTCATTACAAAACCACCCAAGCAAAGGGGGCAAAACCATAATATGCTTGCCTCATGAGGGATGAGATACTACACTGAAAATTGGGCTACACAAATTTAATAAATTAAGGTAATTAAATATTTTTGCTTAGTTAAAATTATATGTTTTGCTTAACAATTATAATTAGCTTTTTTAGATAAATGACTTCCATTTTCGGTTTGCAAAAAAAAAGTAGTATAGTTCATAAAACAATTTTTAAAACTAAATATATATTACCAATAAAAGAGTTATATTAATGCAAAAACAATACATGGAATTATGGCAAATAACGAAATCAAAAATGATCCTAAAAAGTTACATTTTATTTTTTTTTAATTTTAAAAGCCCTCTTAAAATTCTGTGCAATGACCATTATTCCATATAATTTCAAATAATTGCCACGAATTTTCTCTCACTGCGTAATTGCAGTGGCTTTCCTGGCTTGGCAATTTTTTTTTATTACACAAAACATTGGGGAAGAGGCTAAGGCTCCACTTGAGGCTCCACTTGCCGGGGTAGAAAGTGTTTCACTTATTTAGCTCTGCCACTTTTTTTTGTACCTATTTATTTCCTTGCGTAGCACATGCATTGACCCAACCATCGGGCCAGACGATAGAAATCGATAGACAGGGGGGGATCCCAGCCAGAAGTGGCTAGTTCCAGGGACCCAGCTGAATATTCAGTCGGTGTCCATTTAGACGCGCTGCTTGATTACAATTAATCGGCTTATTTGAGCCAAAGACATGTTTGCTGTTGTTGGCCATTAAACTGGATGGTAATGCGTGTGTGAGTCTCCTCCCCCGATCTCAGGCCCCTCTGGTGGATGTCGTCTTCCCCCAACCGTGTAATTGCAACCAGGTGCAAGTGCTGGTTTATTGATTTGAAATGTCAGCACGAATCGCAAAAGTCAAATCAACACAAAAGCAACAAAATAATTTGCAGGCTTTGATTTCAAAATCGAGAAGTTGGCTTAATGTACTCGGACTGTAATGAAGTTGATTTGGCCAAAGATTCGTGAAATCCACGTGGGAACGCTAAATTATTTCGGGTCTTACAGGGGAGTAAAGCATATTAAATACATTCAAATATTTGATTGAGAAAGAATATTAAAAGTTTCATATTTTTGAGCATATTTAGTAATATTAAATAGATGCATACAAAAATTATTTGATTGTGAAAGAATATTTCGAATAAAATATTTTTGAGTACATTCATCATTATTAAATATATGCATATAAATATCAAACAAATATTTTATTGTGAAAGAGTATTTCAAATAAAATATTCTTGAGGAAATTCAGCATTATTTAAGATATGCATTTTAATACCATACAAATATTTGATTGTGGAAAAATGTTGAATATATTTTTTAGCACATTTAGCATTAATAAATATATGCATATTAATACCATACAAATATTTGACTGTTAAAAAGTGTTTAAAATATTTGTTAGCACATTCAGCATTATTAAATATATCCCTAAAATCTGACACAGTTTTCCACTTACCAATTTGCTCAAAATTGATGTTCAATCAATTGAAACCCTTAACCTCTGAAGTAACCACTCAAACACCTGCTCAAAGCCTTTTTGCCAGACCAGGCAAATACCAAATTATTAACCCTTTACCGGGATTCCAGTTCCCAATTCAATTTGCCAGATTCAATCCGAAATCAAATTGTGAGACGACTGAGTGACGCCTGTTTACACAATCAATATATATGCACAAAACGCTGATTAGGGGATGTAATGAAAATTTAATAATTGCCGTCAGGGGGCACTCGATGATGAAGTTCCCTCTGGTTGCCCTTACCCTTACCCTTACCCTTAGGAAGGCGCAATTAATCTCCCCATGTCAGGGTTGATCTGGCGCTGAGAGAGAAATCCAAGAACCTGAAATCCCCGAGACGAGCAAATAGAAACGAGAACCAAAACCGAACCAAAAACCAAACCGAAACCGAGTGAAGAACATATTCCAAGGATTGGGAATGGGCTGAGCTCGGGGTTGGTTTCAATTTCAGCATTTTGACAGAAAGCCAGAAGCAAAAGGCAAATAATGTAATAATGTTTGACAGTCTGCGTCGTCGTCGGTTGTTTTGTTAACAGACATTTATGACATTATACGGCGCAGAATTATGTTGTTACAACCCCACTGGATCCGTATCTGAATCTGAATCTCCGGGATGTCCGGGTCCCAGACTGTCTTTGTCCTTCTGTGATTTCAAAATCTGTTTAATTGTGCGTAAGACAAAGTCCCCTCCTTCCTATTACGACTTGGAAAGTTAAATATTTGTCAGAGAGTAATTAAAACTTACTTACCGTTTCCTTGGTGCCCGCTCCCCCTCCTCCTTGGAGATCCTTGGCTTTCATGTCCTTTGCCTCATTGGACAACTTCATGTTATAACTATGGAGTGCAAGTTCCCATTGTTGTGGATAAAAACTTTTGCGACTATATCATCGCCATCGAGGAGGGTCGAGTGTAACCCTGGCGGAAGCATAAAAATGTTAATTTCCAACTCCCAAGAAAAGCCTTTGTTTTGTGTTGAGTTCCCTTAGCCGCAAATTATGGTCAAGTCCGGGGGATTCCCCCCCCCCTCCTCTCAACATTGACGATAACGATTATGTGCAAAGTTTTGGTTTTTATTCTCGCCGCAAAATTAAAAATATCCAGGGAAAACCTGCGACGACTGCAGTTGGCATCGTCATGTGGCACCAACCCAAAATTTATATGTCTCAATACGACGACAATGAAAATTTTGTAGATTGGAGATTGGAGGATGAGGGGAGCAGCAGCTGGACCACATCGGGATTTGTCGAAATTGTACATCTTCATATACTTAAATATTTATTAACTTTTTTATTGCGAACACAAAACAAATTTTTGGTGACAGCCTGAGGGCTGAGAAATTAACTAATATTTTGGGATCTCCATAGAATAATTTAAATTGAATAAATAATATATTGTTAATCTTCGCGAAAAGTATATAAATTCCTATATTCACTTGCAATATTTCACCTGCAAAAATTTTTATTCAAAAATTTCCATTGCGTTGCGGTTAATATTTCACAAATCCAATGGAAAATTCAACACAATTAGCAGGCAAAGAATTTTTCCCTGATTATCTTCATAAATTAAGCCACTTAATGATTGGGAAAAATTCCGGAATACGTAAATGAAAATATCTCATAAATCTTTTCCCCCAAGTTAAAGCATATATAAACTTCGTTGCTTATGGAATATATTTTCCGTCAGATTTTTCTCTAGTAATTTTACGGCCAACAATTTGCTGCCATTTGCCATTTGAACTTTTTAATTTTGTCGTTTTTGATGGCTGCGTTTTATGAGGCCGTTGTCTCTCAACTTGGATCTTTCTTTCTTTATTTTTTATTCCTCCAACTCCTGATGGCATTTCCGTTGCTGTGGTTTTTGTCTCTTAATGATAAACTGGGGTTCACTTTTCGTTTTCGTCTTCGTCTCTTTTTTTTTTGTGAATAAGTTTTCCCCCATTTTGGGTAAATTCCTTTATGCCGAATGTCCTTTTGTTGAAATGAAAGCAGGCGAAAAGGAAAAGCTAAAGCTGCGCCATAAAAGTTTAAACAAAAAGCAGCTGCCAGACGACGATGGCGACGGGGCACAAAAGGCGAGATCAGAGTCATAAATTGGCCATGATGAAACCCAATAAAAATGCCAGCCCAGAAGATGCCGAAGATGCTGTTGAGTTAATGATGAACAACTCGAGGTACCCCAAACAAAAAACAAAAAAGAAACTGCATTTCCAAGGGTTGTTGCAGTCTCCGACAATAGAATCGGCTTTGAGATCGGCCCAGCAAATCGTTCCCATGACATAAAAATGCATTTCATGTAATCAACGGAAAGTGCGTAAAGAAATTCACCCAAATGACTTAAACAAATCGGAAGGCAGCTCAAAAACCGAATACCCAAGCAATTCAAGCGTGAAGCCTAAAATCAAACAACAAAACACACATTTTTAAAGGTGTAAAAATGTAAGACGAACTCCGAGGAGAGCAGCAGATGCACAGATACAAATGCAGATGGACACTGAAAAAGATTTCATTAAACAGAGACAGTATTCAACTATTTTTGGAGTTTTTAGAAATATTTTTGGGGAATTATTTAATGAATGAAATTATTACTTTAAAAATAAAGGAAATCTCATTAGAATTACTTCTTGTAATTTGTATTTGGTTTATTAATTTTTAAGATACATTTTATGAAAGAGTTTTCTAACATCAGAAAAATAGTAAAATCTCATTATAACTAATTTTTGTACTTTGGGATTGGTTCATAAATTTTTTAGAAATATTTTTAGCAAATATTTTATTATTATTATTTTAGAGAGAATATTAGGAAAATAACTTTACAATTTTTTCTTTTAATTTTAGTTTGGTTCATTAATTTTTTAAAAATATTGTATGAACAATAGGAACATCTTACATCTTGTAATTTGTATATAGTTCATTAATTTTCTTTGAGTGCATATTCAAATGCTGTTTTAAATGGCAGCCAAGTGCAAGATGCGGTTGATTCTGCGCTCCTCCGTTGCCTTGCTTTTATTTCATTTCTTGGAGTTTGCCGTGTGTTTTGGTCGTGTGTCTGAAAGCGTGATGGCTTTTCGAGTTGCCTTTGATCTCATCTGGCTATGTTTTCTGCATATGCATCTGCTCCTCTCGCTCTCCCCCACTTTCCATCTATCTTTTTAACTGTCGCTCCGGCTCTGGAGCAGAGTTTTCCCCATTTTCCCCGTTCGGCAGCGCATTGAGGAAGTTGCATCAAAGGCAAACAACGAATTTCCACGCACGGCAACAGATTCAGCAACAGCAACAGCTACAGATACAGCAATAGATTCAGTTACAGATACAGATACAAACTCCCTCCGTTGAGACCTTGAAGTTTCGTGGACCTTGAGGCACGCACCGCACATCAAAGCATTCGAGAGGAAGAGATCAAAGGGGGATCCTAAGCGATTTGCCACACGCAGTTTGCGACTCCCAATTGCAGTCTCGAAAGCCCCAAGCCCCCAACTCCAATCCCCAATCCCCAAAACCCACATCCACATCCACATCCCATATAGTAATTCCCCTCGCAGCATCCTGCTTAAACGGTTTAACCCACAAAACGTTGACGTTTCTGTTTACTTAACCCTTTGCTCAGGTTATGATTACTTTCGCAAGCCATTCGACATGGACGTTGGGATTGTGGGCATTTATGTTTTTGTTTTCATAGGAAAATATTTATCATAGAATGGCTAGAATGCTGGAGTATTTAGAAATTGCATTGGTTGGACAGGATGAGAGGTATTTGCATAACCCACAGAGACCAACAATTAAATAAACACAAAATATAATGTAATAAATGGGGGGAATGTTTGGTAATTTGGTGAAAGAAATAATGTTTTTAAATGGGATGTCTTAGATTTTGTACAAGTATACCAACAAAAATTTGATTTCACGGTTATAAATTCGATTAAAAATATTAAATATTTTAAAAAGGTAAAATATTTGTATTTAACAACTCTTGTGTTAAGAATTTCATTAATTAAATAAACAGAAACTAAAATGAAATAAATGAGGGGAATGTTTTGTAATTTTTTAAGGAAATACAATACAATTTTTTAAATGGAATCCCCAAGATTTCGTACATGTACATCATTATAAAGTGAAAATATTTATAATATAAATATAAATGGTTTTTTAAATAGACAATTTTAAAATATATTCAAAATTGTTATAGAAAAACAATTGAGTTAATAATTTAATTGGATAAACTTTTTGATTCACAAATGCAGGGTAATATTATTATTGAAAGAGTGAGGGCAAACTATAAAATTTTAAAAATTTATTCCAAATTGTTATTAAACAACTCTTGCGTTAATTATTTCTTACACAAATATTTAGATTATTAAAATCTAGGTGAATATTATTTATGTTAGAGTGAGGGTATATAATTTAGCCACCTCTGCAAAGACATAGATCTCGTGTTGTCACCTAAAAAATGTTGCCACAGCCTCTTGTCGCAGCAACATGTTGCCCGCTGGTCGTGTGGCATCCGATGCACTTTTCCCAGCTCTCTGGCTCTGGCTCTAGCTCCGGTTCCTGGGTTCCTGGGTCTCTCTTTCTCGGGTTCCTGGGAGGAGAAGCGAGAAGCGAGAAGCGAGATGGCGAAGACAAGGTAAGCTTTGATGTTGCGCCCGCTGCGGTTGCTGTTGACATAATTGGAGTTTTGGATGGTTGGATGGTTGGATGGTTGGTTCCTGGCCGCGTTGTTGGATTGCTGGTTGTTGGGTTGTTGGTTGGGCTGTTGCCGGGATGGATGAGATGGCTGAGATGGGCTGTTGGCACTCACTTTGCGGTACTTTAAGAGGCCCGGCACATAATTTGCGCAAATTAGCGACAAGAGTCATGGCATGCCGTCAAACATCGTTGGCGGGGTCTTTAAAACCTAATTGATGCTCAGCCCGGAGTCTAATGGTTCGTCCGGAGTTGCCGCCTTCTCGGTTTTATTTGCTTTCATCTCGCCCTGTCTCTGGCCCAAGATGGGTGCTCCAAAGGTGTGACTAAAACCGCACTTGGCTGCACTTGTTGTCGAGTGTGTTGTGTAGGTGTTAATGTGCATTTCTCCCAGAGGGGTGGGCAAGGGGAAAAGGGCATTCCAATCCCCCAGATCGATATAAATTGCCGATTTGACCCTGAGCACATATATTTCCACACAAGATGCGACATTGGCGGCAACATAAAAAACAAAGCCCAACTAAGCAAAGCATCTTTGGCCCCATTTCTTCCAAGGCAATCAGACTACCGAAAACTGTTATGGAAATGAGGAGTTTCTGGGAAAAAGAAAAAGAATAAAAAAAAATACAGGAGCAGGAGCTGTTTTGTGGATAAAGAAGCCGACGACAACGACGACATCATCAATGAATGCTACCCCGAAAAAAAATTAACATGTTTGGTATTTTAATTCAATTTGTGGTGGCTTCGCGGGGTAAAATGGAAATGGATATTGCAGTATAGGAGGCTGGAGAAAAATCTGGGGTATCTAAAAAAAAAAATAAGGGAAATGGGTAGATAAACTCAAAATGAGTAATCATGTCAACAAGAAATAATTTAAATAATACAAATATGGGTATTTTCATCACCAAGAACTTAAAGCATTCAAATTAATTATTCACACATTATTATAGTATATAATTGTGTGCTTAATTCCCTGTATCTTATAATAGATAATATTTTTAAACTCTCTATATATTTCGACATCCCATAATTTAATCTTTTATTGTGCAATAAACACCAAGAATATTTACAAAAATTTACAAATGCACCGCCATAATATATGTAACAACCTGATAGCTCCTTAAATCCATCAACTCCCGCCCTTTGGCAACCCACTCAAGCCACAATATCTTTTCTATTAGCTGGTATCACATTTTCCCCCCAACCCCAACAAATCATTTAACCGCACCACCCACTTGACATCTCAAGATTTTCCAGATCTTTGCTAGGAACATAAATTTCCACTTGACAAAGCGTTCGGTGATCTTTCAGGCTCATACTTTGATGCACGGGAAAAAAGTTTGGGTAACAAATATTAAAATATCTGATATTTTCACCACATTAAGATTACTTTAAATATTTTTTTAAAATAAATCTTATAATACTTAAAATAAGTAAATGATTTTCCCTGTTTACCCCAAAATTAATTTCACTTTGCACTTTGGCGAAATTCAAGAGCAGAATAGAGCAGCCCGAACATGACGAAATGATGGACCTTGAATGTCAGTTTAAGAAAGAGAAAAGAAAAGGAAGAAAATGTAGGGAAAATGCCACAGACGGAGTGGAAAAACTCTGCCCAGAAACGTTGATTGACAAATGCAGTTGTTGGAGGGGCTGGGGAAAAGCAGGCGAGTTGAGCGATCCGCGCGTTGATGGATGGACAAGATATACGGACGGGTCGTTTACCGTAAATGTCTGCTCCGCCCCTCGTTCCTCACCCCTTTCCCCTCTCCTCATCACCCTTTTCCCTTACCCCTTTCCCTTACCCCTTTGCCCCCTTTATTTAGAGGCGAATCACGCCCCAAATTAAATGAAATTAACACGCGTTTAATGTCAAACTGGGGAAAACTCACCTGCCACCCGCATGGCACTCTCACATATACACACACTCATACACACCCACACTCACACACCCGCACCCTGATTTTTCCCCAGCCAATTGTTTACTTAATGACGTTCATGTGTCTTTTGTGATTGTCTGCGTGTCATTTGTCGGCTTTCCAGCCTTTTTCCGCTTTTCTGCGGCGCTGTCATAAAACGATTTGATTAAAGCGATTTCGCCGCCGCCTCCAAAGTTGTTCCACTGCATCTCAGTGGAGGAAAATACAAAGAAAACACAAAAAGCAGGCCACCGATCCGGGATACAAGCTCCAACAGCTGGATCTCCACGGAGCTGGGAACTCCACTTTGGCTCTCCCTGTGTTTTCCAATTAAAACACAGTCCTGGGCCACCGCCGCAGGCGATGCGCTAACATTTATTTTCGGAAATCGAAAAAGTACCTCATCTGAACTCCACTCCACTCCAGTCCATTTGAGCCAGAGAAAAAAATGGAGCCAGGAGTCGGGAGTTAAAATATCTCTCGATGGGCACAGAAAGCGAGAGTGAGCTGTGCCAAAGATGCGATTAATTCGCGACTTGTTTATGCACTTCCACAATTCCACAATAAAAAATCCGTCAACAACAAAATTAAAAACAAAATCCTACAAATATGTTATAGATACAATGATCGCCTTCGGATATAAGCTATCTTTATGTTATTTAAATATTTAAGGTTCTACAAGTTTTACTTCCTCCGATCAACAACAACAATAATGTTACAAATTGGTTACAAAAACAGTGAAAGCTTTTGAGTATACATCTGCATTTATTTTATTTAAAGATATGGGGCTTTACAATATTTAAATATTTCTTAAAATCGAGTTTTATTTATTAACATTATTTTTCGTAGGTAATCTGTGTACCGCAATTTATAAATTTATATTCACCAGCTCATTATTTTCGGAAAACAATTTTAAGGAAATGGGAATTATATCTGTTTTATTTCAAATTTGTTATATTCATATAATTAACACCACTCTGCCTACAATATTTATAAATTAGGATAAGACAATTATCAGCTGAAAAAATACTGTCAGGAAATGGAAATTATTCCTGATTTGTTTAAAGTTTATCGTATTTACAATATTAACATAACTCTGCCTACAATATTTATTAATTTAGATAATACATTCAAAATTTAAAAAAGAAACTGATAGAAACTGATGATATATCTTCCCCATTTTATAAACATAGTATTTAGTTGGGGAATTTATAAGGTCCAGAAATATTTAAGGTAGCCAAAAATTCTAGATGGATATCACTCATTTGTGGAAAGGGTATATCGGACAAAGAAGGCAAAAAGTAAAAGTGGCAAAACGGCGGCGGCACAAATTCTTTGTAATTAGTATTAAAATGTTTTCCGCTACATTTTCACTTGATTCCCCGCCTGCCAGTAGCAGTTGCACTCACTCCTACTGGCAGGGGAGAATTCAACAGGCAGCAGGGAGAAGCGGCAGGGAGCAGGCACCCAGCCAGGCAGTTGGATGCAGTGAAGCAGTCAAGCAGCCAGCCAGTTAGTCAGTCAGTCAGTCAGTCAATTTGTCTATGTGGCCCGAGGGCGCTTTACTTCACCATACACCCTACCCCCGATCCCGGATCCCCAGAACCCCGGATCCCGGATCCCCGGATCCCAACCCCCCATCCCGAATCCCTCTCCCTCTCTCCCTTTGAGTATCCCTACACACAGATAGGAGCTGCTTTTGCTCGCATGATTGAAGGCAACATGTGTTTCGGAAATTATGCAAAATTGCCTTTCTGGCCAACAGCGGCATATTGCAGATGCCAATGAATGTGACTGCCCCTTCCTCGAATCCCCATCCCCCCCATCCCCTGTTCCCCCTTCCTGCATTCATCGGTTTGTCAAACTCTTTTTTCGCCCAGTGCATTTGTGTTGCATATTTCGCTGCTCATTATCATGGCGCACAGTTCATTTCAAAAACAATTAATAATGCTTAAGCGCATCTTGGCGTTGACAGGCGACTGGCGAATATGCAACATAAACCAGCGAATTTTGTGTGGTCACAACCATAGCTTTTCCCGATCTCTAGGCATCTAGTTTTCTAAAACAAAAATTAAAAAAAAAAAATTTAAAAATCACTGACAGAAAATTAGAGCATTGAGAAATCGAACTGTATTTATTTCAGAAAGATATTTGCTGTATATGCCTAATTAACTTTTTATATAAATTCATAAATATACATTTATATATATTCCTAATTAACTTGTTTTTTAGAAAAATATTTATTGTAATAAATATTAGAAATTCAGCAATGAATTAAATACATTTTAAAATATTTGCAATACCCATTAGTTAAATTAGGAAATAAAAACTCAGCAACAACTTTAATAAATTTCAAAACATATTCAACACCCATTAGTTGAAATAGGAACTCCGATTTTTTCTCTTAAAAAAAACACATTTTCCAGTGTATCTTTGCATTGGAATTTTCGACTATGTTTGGTCATTTGTTTGGCTTAAATATGTTCGAGTTCTGAGAGGGAAAAAAAACAAGCGGAAGTGGCCAACAAATTGGGAAATGCCATCGGAATATGTTGCAGTAGATATGAACTAAGGGAAATATTTTCCTAACAATATTTTTAGAAAATCTTTCTGTGACATTCTCCAACAACAATTCTTGGATGTTTAAAAATGCATTTGATTTGTGGCTAAGTTTATTTACCCATTGTTTATGCAATTAATTAATTGTGGAGTTTTTCTCGAATCAATATTCATTAACCGAAATGATTAATTTAAAAATCGAAACTACCCAAAGGGAACCGAACTTCTCTCGATTAATTGGCCAATAATCGGATTTGTAAACTTTACAAAACATGAATCCAGCAGATGCCAGAAGCGAGCTACCATCCACAAATACAAGATCCATGCAGATGGACCAACATGAACTTGTTTTATCACCTCATAACAACAACAACTCAACTGATTGAATGCCTTCTTGGCAGCATTTGATTTGTTTAGAGAATAAAGCACAGACAGACCTTTCGCTCTCCCAGATACGTAAATGTATCTGTATCTATGCATGGATATAGCCCGTTGGCTGTGGCATCTAGTTTTTTTGTGTATATGGCGCCAACTTGGCCTCGTTTTGTGGGGCGGTCGGGATTTTTGCTTAATTAGCACTCAATGAACGACTTGGAGAGCTGGAAAAGAAAAGGGTTGAGGAATGTGCGCCGTGGATGGTACTTCAATCTCTCACCCAACATCCAGTATATACTAGGAGTCGCATATAGCATGTACTATATGGATGTGGGACTCCACCTCCAAGGCCATTTGGTTAGCCAGCGAGGGTTGCTTGTAAAAATCTTATGGGCTTTACGTGACCGTCCATTAATACATCATTCCAGCAATGTTAGCCACGCTTTCACCCCTCAACCTTCCTTCCCCCCCTCCTCTAATCGGGAAATGAACTGATGATGGTGTGTGGAAAGAGAGGCTTTTCCCCGGTTTCCCTCGCTTTTCCTCCTGTGGGGTGTGATATCAGGATCGCTTTTTTCGTCATGGTCATAAAAACGCATTTTATGCGAAACGCATTTGAGTGGATCCCGGAGAGAAAGTCCCGGAGTCTGGAGCTCAGTTTGAGTCCGAATAATTCCGGGTTTGGGTGGGTTGTATTCGCTTGTCGCTCTTATCGGTTTATTCCCGTACGTTTCTCTTTTATGGGTAAGTAAATAAAATGTAAGCTAAGAGCTCCCTCGCAAACTTTTAATGTTGATTGCGTTTCGCGTTGATGTTTAATTTTTATGCGAGTCTTTTATTCAAAGCCCCGAATCTCCACCTCCAAATTTCCATCGTGCACTGGGGGAAAATATTGGGAATTTATAATATATTATTTCGTGCTTATTTTAGGGGTATTTCTCCATATATTTCAAAAGCTTTCCTTAGACAATGGTTTCTGAAATTTATATAAAACCAAATATTCCCTGACAATATTTTCGAAACCTTTGGTTTCAGTGCAGAACAGCTAGAAAAAAATCCCAAAATTAATCATTAATAGCTAAGCTTAAGCTTTGTTCCCCCTGCTGGCGGTTTTGCGTTGCCTTGGCAAAACTCCCGAGTTGAAAAGAAAATTGCCAAGAAAATTAATTTAAATCTATTCGCTGGCAATTTTTATGGGAAAAGTTTAGAGCGGAGACCGAAATTCCAGCAATTAATTTTAATTGCCCGGCAGTGAAGAGATAATGTTATGACAATTCCATAAATAAGTCTCAATTTAGAGGGGAATCGGAGTTGGAAGTTCATATTTTGAATGGGTATCGTATATATCGTAAATTAGTCACAAAATCACTCTCTCTCACTCTCTCTATATATATTTGGTGGAATATTTTCCTCCATAGACGTGATTACCTGATAAATTCTGGGGAGCAGGAAACCACTGGCGCAAAAAAAAACAACAAATGGCTGTAAAATGCTGAGGAAATTTCAGAGCGGCCAGCAGCTGGAGGAAAAATTAAAAGAAATGCAGACAAATTGCCGGAATGCCGCTGAAGCATAAACGGGAAAATGAAAATGCCAGCACCACAAAAGCAGCAGCAACACACCATCTAATATTAGCTGAAAAATAGTTTGGCAATGGATTCAATGAAAGGGAGAGAGCAGAGTTGCTGTTGCTGCAGCAACAACAGAAGCAACAACAAGCGGAAGCTGCAACTCCAGTCGAAGATTGAGTGCAAGAAGGTGGAGTTTTTTTTGGGTGGTTAATGAAGCTGATTCCAGACATTTGCTCCGCATTCTTGACGGATGACAAATGTCAAAAGGAATGGATGAGGGAACATGTTGCATGTTGCTGTCGGGTTCGGTTGCAGCAACAGAGGCGTGTCAACTGCAATCGCTTTAAAGACTTTTCTGCTACTGGTCTTAAAAAAACACACCTTAGATTGTTAGCTCAAATTGGCGTGTCAATGGCCCAGTTTTTCAAAGCCCCTCCTAGAAGTGTTATCTGCAATCTCTTTCTTTCTCTAAAGACAAATATTGCTAATGCTCCAGTTTTAATAGTCAACTTAAAGGCAAAGGAATTTGGAATTAAATTTATTCTTTTACAAATGAATCACTTGTAATGATGGGGACAACATTTTCACATAGTTTTTTTTCTCCACAATTTTCTTGTTACCAGAATTCCTACAATTATCAGTTCTAAAATCAAAGAGGCCAACCAAAATATAATTATCAACAATTTGATTGTTTCTAAGAAAACATATTCGGTCATTGCTCTAGCTCTCTGATTTAACTATGTCACATTCGGCAAACACATAAATTTATTGAAATCGGTTTGCAAAGCCATAAAATCAATAAAATTCCATTTTGCTGATGCTGCAATTAATAATATTTGTTGCATAGTTGCCTTTGAAAGTGTTTAATTAAAAAATGTGCCTAAAAATCAGATTAATTTCCAGATTTTTAGACAAATTATTTGATAAAAATTCCCATAAATAGTTGAAGCTAGGAATGTAGCTTGGAAATGTATTAAAAATTCCTCAGCTGCAATAAAACACTAAATACTAAAAGCAATATAATGTATACGATGTTTTAAATTTGATAGGAAAGAATGCTTAATTTTAACCAGAAACATTAAAACTGTAAAATAATAATTATCTTACTTCCATCTTAAAACAAAATTGCCTTACAAATTATGCAAACTGCAATGGGGGGAATATAAAATCAAACTGGGAGCCAATCAGCAGTTGCTGCTAATGATGTTGCAATGTTGCTACTGCCGGACAAATTGCAACTGGCCATTACAATTCAATTTTTATGCTACACAACGAAGCTGTCAAATGCAAGAGAAGCCCAATAAAAGGAGGAAAACGTCGAAAGCAAGCTGAATATTGCTGATGACAAACCCAGCAGGCGGCAGCAATTTTCCAGCTGCAATATCGCTGGCGGAGGCGGTGGCGGAGGCGTGATAGGAGGCGGGGGCGGTTGTGGGGGCGTGGCCAAGGTAATGGCGTTAACTGCTTGGGCATAAAAATTGCAGTAATAGCAGCAGCAGCGGAAGCAGCATGCTCCAAGGTAGCAACATTGCACATAGCTCAGCAGCAACACGGGGAACATTGCAAGTTGCTAGGTGTGAAGTGTGGCCAGCCCTCGTCTAAGTCTATATCTATATATATATATATATACATATCCTTGTGGGTGTGCGTGTGCCCTAATGTGAGGGTTGCAAGCAAAATGTGTCGTAAAGATTTTTATTGCATTTTTATGGCGCACACGCAGCAGCCGAAGCAGCAACATCAGCAGCGGCAACATCAGCTTCCGCCAGCAGCAGCGGCATCAGCAGCAGCAGCAACATGGCATTTTTGGTCGGACTCGGCTGCTTAATGATAAACTTTAACGTTGCTTTTGCATTTTCCGATTCCCTTGTTTGCCACAAAAATCATTTTTGAGTAAATAAACCGGCTGGGGCTGCAACCGCAGCAACATCAGCATCAGCCTCGGCATCAGCATCGGCATCGGCATCGGCAACAAAAGCAACATCAGCAATGTGAGCTAAGTAAGCCGTAAAAATGCTTTCAAAATTAAAATAGAGATCCACGCGAGAAAACGGGCATTATTAGAACAGCCAGCAAGTGGCCGAGCGACCCTCGCTGCCTGGGTGGGCAAATAAATTGATTGCCTCTGCCGATGTTGCTTCTGCTAATATTGCTGCCGCCTCTGCTGCCTCTGCTGCTGTTGCTAATGCGCAGTTGCCTGCCTTTTGTTTTTAATCTTATGCCGCAGAGTTTTTTATTAAAAATCCCCAAAAATAAAGTAGCGTCGTCATTTTATTGTCTACTTACTGCTGAAGTCCAAAACTCCATGCACAAACATTTTATGAGCCAGCCCATAAAACTGTCTTTTCCCGTTCTTAATTTTGGGTTCGGTTTGTTTTTTGGATACACAGTTGAACTTCTATAAATTGAACCTGAAAAAAGAAAGTCCTTTTATAAAACATAAATTTAAATTAAAAAGTTTCTTAGAACTTATTGAATAGTACTGATAAAAAAGGAGAAAAAATACATTCTGTGAGATTTTATTAGTTAAAGAATATTGCCTCACAAATTACATATATTATTTAATTTAGTTTCTTAAAGATATTTAAGATTTATTTATTTAGTTCATGTTCAAAATTAAGTAAAGAGTTATGCTACACAAAAAAGTTTATAATTTCAATTATACTTTTTTTGTCTGCATATCAAAATTGTTTATTATTTTAAAACTCCACCTTCCCAAAAGTTGAATTTCATTTTCTAAAATTCGAGCTGTGGAAGTTTGAGTGTATTATTTTTTTTAATTTTGTGCCAAATTCTCGGGGGGCACATTTGTTTTTGGATTTGTTGTTCCGAAGAGGGGAGCGACATTGTTTACGGTTACAACTGTTTGTCGTCGGATGATGCCAAAATTGATGACCATAATCTTCGGCCCAGGAGCTGGGAAAAGGATGCGCTTTTTATGACGGAACGCCGAGAGTTGCAGTGCGAAATGAGAAACAACCACCGGCACTAAAGGCAGCAACCACCCACATTGCCCACACCCCGCTCCCCCTCGCCCCAGTTGCAACATTATTCATTGGGGGGTTCGAAGGCAGAAGCAGAAGCGGAAGCATATTTTATGTTTTAACGCTGTTGAAATTGGGCAGCAGCAACAACAGCGAGCAGCAGCAGCATCACATCGCATACATCAGCATTTAGAGACTCCCTTTGGTCCTGCGGGGAAGGGAGGAAGGAGGAGGAAACCAGGGACCTTTTCCCGCAGGGGCGGACGTTTGTCTTGTGGTTTTCGCGCTTGCAATTTGCTTTGCTTTTTTTTGGCATCTGTATTTTTGCTGACAGCAATTGTTGCTGTCGCTGTCGCTGCTGTTGTTGCTGCTTTTACCGCTTTTACCGCTTGCAATTTGGCGGCTTAAGAGCGATATTTACAACGCATCTTGAAGTGAGTGTTTCGTGTGGCATAAAGCGAATGAATAAATAAGCTGACAGGTGCAGGAAAACGGAGATGCAAAAAGATTTTAAAAAACATCTACAGCAGATGACAAAAGGCTAAAAGGAGACGCGACACTGTTAAGCTGTTAAGCCAAACAAATGGGGGCCAGATGAATTATTGAAAAAGAGTTATGGCAATTAAGAAGACCAACAAGGGGAAATCCTCTTTTCATGTTTCCAAATATGCATGCATTGAGAGAAAATTGTGGGTTGAAATACGAGTATTTCATTTTAGTTTCAATCAATTCTATGGATTGTATTTTCACTGAATAAATCACACACAGAAACTTTAAAAAAGAACAAAATATTTCCAGTCACATTTTCTTAATAGAATTATGAGCTAAAAATGCAGATGGCAAAATAAACAATCTCAACTTTTTAAGATCTCGAGAATCCCCGAGGCGAATCAACTAAATGATCTCAACTATTAACGATTATTTGTGCACATTTAGTATGGGAAAGAACTGTTCTGGTCTCTCAGCAAATCGGCCATAGAAAATACGCCTCATTGACCCCATTCTTGCTAAGCAAGCAAGCAAAAAGCACAGAAGCACCCTGGGCTGGGGAGCAGAAGCAGCACAGAATCCCGCTTCATTTGCTGGCCATCAATTAAAGCCAACCGAGCGAGTAGCCGCAGCGTTCTGCTTAAGTTCATCAATTTTTACTCCGGCTATATTTCGATCCGATTGGGTTTCAGTATTTGCACTTGCGTTTTAATTGAACGTTCTGGGTCCGGGGTAAGTTATGTGACAGCTACGCCAAAAGCAAACACAAGATCGGAAACGAAAACAATGAGACCGGCAAACAAACAAACAACCAACAAACTGTTTGCCTGCCACCCAGAAATGAAATCCAGTTGAGAGAGTTGGTAGCTACCAATGCAAGTCAAATGTTTTCAAAATAATCAATGCATTCGGCATTCGGTATTCGGTATTCAGGAGGCTGCGAGGGGCGTGGCAGTGCGTGGCTGGCAGCTGCATTTATGTTTTGGCAATAAAATGCAAATGGTAAAAAGGTCCATTAAAAGTTCAAGTCGAGAGAGCATTTTCAGCTTTCGATATGCTTATGCTACTTTAAAAACGATTTTATGTCTGCCTGCCTGCGTGTGTTGATTTCAATTTTTATCCTCTCCTGCACAGAGAAAAAAAGCATTTGATGATCGATTTTATGATTTATAAAAATGTGGGTTTTAAATTAATAAATTATAGGTAGTCATAAAATAGTGGATTTTGATATCATAAAATTTCTGATATGAATAACTACCCCTTCAATTAATTTTTTATTTTTGAATGTTTCTGTGTCTTGCATTAAATATTGGTTCATATGATAAATTCAATTTATACAGACATATAAAAAAACACAATAGAAAAGATAAGTTTTTAATTCCCATTTAATTTATTATTTATTTTTAAATGTTTCAGTATCTTAAAGTAATATTAAATATCGGTTCATATAATAAATACCATATTAATAAAAGTCTTTACAAAAAAATAGAAAAAGACACAAAGTTATTAATATTTGGCTAAAAACACAACTGATTTTCTTTTTGTGTTTGATTGGTGGAGATTTCCGAGGCACCTCTGATATTTCAAATATGTGTGTATTATTATTTTGTTGTTGTTGTTGTGCTCTTCGAACCGCTTTCAATCGCTTTGCTGCTGCTCTGCTGCTGCTCTGCTCTCCTCATCCTTGTGCTGTTGTTGCACATTTGGTATGCTGTTTGTTGTTTGCTGGTTTCTGTTTTCCGTTTGGGCCAGCATCGGCAGCAGCAGCATCACCATCACCATCAGCATCGGCTTCGGCTTCGGCTTCAGTAGCAGCAGGAACTAAAAACTGTAAAGTCCATAAAATGCTTTTGCCGCAGCACAAAGGGAATTATATATACACAGATACATATGGCCGTCCACCTGTGTGGGTGTCTGAATATTTAACGTTTCTGAAAATTTGATGAATCTCCACAAATGCAGAGGGAAAATGAGAATCGGAAAGAGCAGAAGCGAAGAAGCACTCAGAGCAGCAGCAGCAACAGCAACACACAACTTCAGCGTCATCAGCGCACGAGGAAAATATCCATCAACACTTTTGTTTTATGGCACTCCGTCTCTTTCCCACCGGTTTATGGCCCTCTCTTTCTCGCTCTCCCACATGTTTGCTGGCACACATCCGTCTGTCTATATGTCTATCAATTTGTTGTTTGGCCTAACCACCAACTCTTTACAGTTTGTTTTGCTTTGCGGCCATTTTAATAGCTTTCGACTACTTTGTATCTGAGAGATACGAATCCATCTTGCTGCTGGCGGCTAAAATTTGTGAAATTAAAGTGCACGCTCAAAGCAGACTATCCTCTCTCCTTCCTCCCTTTGGACTGACTGACTGACTAACTAATTGTTTTACCCAGTTGCCCTGCTAATTGTCTCTCCATTTTGCCCTGTAAACGTTTTGTCGAAAGGATTAGCCCCGCCCCCTTCCCTACCTTCCCTCCTTCCTCACTCCTCACCTTCCCTTCATATTGCATCTATCTCTGACTCTCTCGGCTTAGGGCTCGTAATTCCTCAATGTTTTCAATGGCTAAGGCGACACACATTATCCAAACTTGAGCTGGGTAGAAGGGGAGTCGTGTGTGGGCTTTGCGTTAATGCGCTTTGCATTGCACTTGCCGTAGAAGCACACACAAACAATCGGAAACATCGGATATGATAACAATACGCAGCTTACACGACGACTTACATGAGCTTTGAGCTGTAATTGAAGACCCCGAGGGTTTTGGCATTACCAGAGAGAGCATATATATATCAATCCACAGATCGACATGTGTCGTATTAAAAAGTTATAGAGGGCTAGAAAACCTAGAAAATCATTTAAATATTTTTAAGCTTTCGATTCGATAGTAAATATAATTGTTCTATAAATAAATGGTTCATCGAATTTATATTTGAATCTCTATACTTATGATCTAGAAATAAAAACATTTATTTCTGGTTCCATTAATTCAAGTATCAATGAAGCAAATAATAAACACATCTCTCCTGATATTTGAAATATTTTATATACATTTGTATATTTATAAATTTCAAAATATTTCCCATATTCATTCAGAGTCATTCTACACCCGGACCACCCCAATTAAATACCAATCCCGACTAGTTTTCCGTCAATCGACAAATGATATTTTAATCAAGCCGAAAACTACGTCAAATATCGAAATAAAACAGCGGGAGATAAATAGATAAAAATTGGCCAGCCGCAGCCGCAGATTCGTGTATCCAAACAAATTGCTAGAAGTGTAGCCGAAAGGCGAAAGCAAACAACTTGTAAACATTTCAAACATTCAATTAATTAATTAATTGCGAAAATGTGGCAAATTAATTTCACATAAAAAGTGAGCACAGCAAATTGAGATTGCGATTGCGATTGAGATTGGGCAGGCGATGGAGAACAAAAATCCGAATGGAATATTATTAACAGACTTTGTTTCGAGTGGCGAAAGTTGAGATGGAAGTGGGGGAAACCCAACCAGAAGCAGATGAACCGGAGAAATTATGCGGGCGGAGGGGAATTAAATGGGGGAAACCTGTGCCTCGAGGCGCGGACGGAGACGGAAATAGTCAGATAGTCAGATTCGGATGGCCAGAGATGTGCCGAGCTCGTTACTCATACGCCAATTTACGATGCACTTAAATTTTATGAGAATTTAAGATTTCCTGCAAATCAGCGCACCACTCTCCTCCAGAAGTGGGTGCCACAAAATGATAACCCAACCGAGGCTGGACAGGAAATGAGTGCGGTTCACCTCGGCGGCGTCTTTTTGAAATGGGGCCGGGAAAAAAATGGAACTGAAACTCATTTTAAACTCTCAGCCCAGAAAGCAATTCGTATGAATTTCTTTTGCCCATTTCCCAGAAGAAAAACTGATAAGAAAAGCGCACTCTCTGATATGTGGTAACTGTAAAGTCATATCAGAATTCCTGGTTTGGGCGTGTATTTTCCGTTTATCTTTGGTTGTAAAAGAGTTTTATGGGGAATATTTTTAAGGGCCTGTAATATCTGAAGGTTGTCGTTGGTAAATCAACAAATGTGGATTTTTAATCGGCTATCGTTAGATTTATTAGTAGATACAAATTCACAGCGCCCATAAAAATAATTCAAATCTAAATTGAAACGGTTAAATACCGTTAGGCGTTTATTTTTGATTTTTAATTCATTCTTCACTTGTACGTATAGATGGCGCCAGAAATATTACTTGTAAGAAACATGTTCCTTTAGCCGGCACTAGATGGCGTATTATTGTTAAGTGTAAAGTTGCGTGTAAAATTAATGTATTTTACATATTATTCATCTAAATTGAATTATGTTGTTTTAATTCAGATTTATTAAACATAAATTAAAGAAATAAATATTATATAAATTTGAGATTGTTAATAAAAATAAGAGACAAATCACAAAAAAATGGAGACTTTTTTAAAACAAATATTAGAATATTCACAACAAATTTTAGATCCCTTAAGCTGATTAATTTTGACAAATCTATTGTTACAGACTTAAATAATTATTATAGATTTTGGATATTAATAAGCGAATTGTATATTTAAGCACATGAAATATAGCAATCCAAACATATTTATTTTCAAATTCTATTAATTCCTTTATATTAATAACATGTATTTTGTGTTTTTCCCCCTTTTAGCGAACACTTCATCTCCGAGCACACTGTGATGGCGGTGTTCACCTCCCAGGGCCAGGTGGGCGGACCCTGCAGGTATATGCCCGCCACCCGGCGACAGAACCACCAGTGCCGGAAGGAGACGGGATTGCCAGGAACCCTGAGCGAAGCCCGTCGCCTGGCCACCTCCCACTGCGAGGAGCAGTTCAGATACGACCGCTGGAACTGCTCGATCGAGACGCGTGGCAAGCGGAACATCTTCAAGAAACTCTACAAGGAGACGGCTTTTGTGCATGCTTTAACTGCTGCAGCCATGACTCACTCGATTGCCCGGGCCTGTGCCGAGGGAAGGATGACCAAGTGCAGCTGTGGGCCCAAGAAGCACAACCGGGAGGCCCAGGACTTCCAGTGGGGCGGTTGCAACGACAATCTCAAGCATGGGAAGCGGGTCACGAGGAGTTTTCTGGACTTGCGCGGCGATTCGAGAGGGGACGAGGTCAGCGAGATATTGCGACATGACTCTGAGGTGAGTTTTTTTGGGACTTAACAAGAAATATATATTTAATCAATAAAGGCAAATACTAAACATACATATCTGAGAGTTAAATAAACAAATTTGAGGCCGAAATTATGTAATTTTCCTTTTGAAAACATATTAATTATGGATATATATACTTTTTCAGGTCGGCATCGAGGCCGTCTCCTCGCTGATGATGGACAAGTGCAAGTGCCATGGCGTCTCCGGCTCCTGTTCGATGAAGACCTGCTGGAAGAAGATGGCCGACTTCAATGCCACGGCCACGCTTTTGAGGCAGAAATACAACCAGGCCATTCGCAAGGCCCCCAACTTGCGGACTATGCGACAGGCGCCATCGAGTCGCATGAAAAAACCCAAGCAGCGACGCAAGAAAGTGAGTTTGGAGCTCTTAAAGAAAGTCTGGGTATAGGGTTAAACAATATTAATTAAAATAATTGAGTAATGATTACTTTTCGGTAAAGATAAAGACATGAATTGTTTTCTAATTCAATGAACACCAGTACAAAGAATGGTAATAAATAATCAATATGAAACCAAGGGAGTATTGATTATTAATAACAGAGAGTCAGTTTAGTCAAATTATTTGGGAATTAGTAAAAATTAAATAGTAATATTTTGATTGCCAATATTTACAAATATTTAATAATATCGTCATCTTACCTTTCAGCCACAACAATCGCAATACACGACGCTGTACTATCTGGAGACCTCGCCCTCCTACTGCATGGTCACCCAGAACCGGCAGTGTCTGCACCCGGACAATTGTGGCACCCTGTGCTGTGGGCGTGGCTACACCACACAGGTGTTCAAGCAGGTGGAGAAGTGCCGCTGCCGGTTCAACAACGGACGGTGCTGCCAGCTGATCTGCGACTACTGTCAGCGGTACGAGGACAAATACTTCTGTAAATAGAGGGGGGCCTCACTTTCCGCCCCTCCTTTTTGGTTCTGCCGATTTCTGCCCGTCTCCGAAAGCTGTATCTCTATCCTCGTGCTCTTTAACAAACGACAAAGAAATGTAATTTGTAAAGTTTTTTCTACCATTATTGCTTGTAATTTTTTTCCATTCCTAACTAAGCAACAAGAAATATTATTGAAATGATAAGCAAAATGAACGAAACGATATGCAAACCGATAGAAAACGCTCAGAAAGCTAAGGCTTAGCTAAAGGCCAAACTCACCCAGCCCACACACACACACACACACACACACATGCATACCCACAACAAATACATACTCATACCCTGCATACACACACAAGCGCATACATGCATCTATCTATATAATTACTATATAGTAAACATTAGCTACCGTCGCAAAGAAAAATCTCAAAAAAATCGCAAAACTTCATTTAGCCAAAAAAAATTACAAAAAAACAAATACACACACACAAACACACACACAAAGAACAACAGATAAACAGACGCTAACACACAGCAAACAAAAACGAAAAATAAAAAACAAAAACAATTTTAATAAGTATTTAAACATACAAAACAAACCAAAAAAAAAATACAAAAATGAAATTAAATAAACAGTTTCACATAAAAATACAAGATCCTAGTTTTAATTCATTGTTGGTGATTTAAAATTGGGTATATATTTTAAGAGCGGTTTCCGTGCGTTTTCCTCGCGATTTCCTAGAGGTTTCTTATTTTTCATTATTTAGCCAAGTCGCACACCTTTTGTGCCAGCTCAACGAATTCTGTTCTTATAGAGGGCGCCACTGAAAATGCAAAATTAAGAGGGAAACTGTTTTAAAGAAAACGGAATCTAAAATAAAATGTAGTTTGATTATGAACTAATTAAAATCAAACAAATTTTCGGAAATATTTGGATACTTAGATTGTGTAATTGTTATTTTGTTTAATACTCTACCAAGGTCTAAAAAAACAACGATTTTCATAGCATAGTTTGCAGCAACATGTAATATTTTCTATCAAACTTTTATTAGCAATGAATTTATAAAAATTCTTGATATATCAGTTGATATAAAAAGAACTCTAACGAACATATTTTTGTTGACAAATTCAGAAAAGTATATATTAAATTTGTTATATGGCATTCGATAATTTACAACAAACTCTGTGACCCAAATGAAAATATATTATTTCGAGTTCTGCCGAAGTCATTGAAAAAGTTTAATTATATTGTTAGCTTGATAAACGAAAGCTGTATGCACGCATGCAAACATTTCGGGCAATTAACGTACTGCTGCTATAAAATATGTGATCCATCACATTATTGGCGACGGCATGGCCAATGACAAAATGGCAAACTCTTATCAACTTTCGGTCGGTTACATTGATCGCACATTGATCACATCAGTGTCAGTGTCCCGCCTGAGGCCGTTTCAACAGCTTCAAACCCGTCAGAACCGAAGTAAGCAAAACAGAAACACAGAAAACAAAAACAAAAGAAACACACACACCCAAATCAACACCGGCGGCAACTGTTAGATAACTGGTTTTTATCAATTGGTAAATTGACTACTCACGATGTCCACGCGACATTGCTTAGCACGAGACGGAGACGGAAACCCCTGGCCTAACCCCAAAGAAACCCCCGGGTTACCTCCGGTTGAGCTCTGCTCCGAATTAAATTGTTTTTTTTGGCAAACTTACGGATACCCGTCTGAATTTATTTGGGATCTTATATGGCTATCTTTAAGGCATTTGAGCCATCTGCCATCTGTCTCGTGCGCCATCACCTCACTCTTCCACTTAGCTGCCTGCGACATGGATACGCTTCTTCTGTCAACATTATTTAGCTGGTGTTGCGTGTTTGGCCCCGAAAAAACTGTTGCATGTTCCGCATAACAAGGATAACGAAGATAAGAGGGCAAAAGGGCGAACCCTTTTGAGATAACAGCTACGCGGTTTCCATTTAATATGCGCCTTTGGAACCAATATTTGCTATGTAAACTTAAGATATCCCGGTTGCTATTTGATTGGAAAATGTGTTTCCCCAGAAGACAAATATTGATTGGGAGCAAGCGCCTCAAGCGAAGACAGATTTTTACATAAAGCAGCTGCTGGAAAATCATGAAGACAAGAGCAATTACACGCGAATGCCATTTGGTAATAACAGGACCAACTTCGCCCTAGGCTCATTCCCCTCCTAAACACGTCCGAAGCTGACTTTTTGGAATGTCACGGAGACAAGGTCGAAAAGTTGGAAATGTGGGGAGATTTTTCACATTCATTTCAAATGCTCCCTGAAAGGAATGTCCTTGCTGTTTTGCTAACATAATACATTAAACCATTATAAACAAATTTGTCAAACATGTTTTGATGTTGCAAACACCTAATTGAATTAAGTTATCAGGATTTCAAAATGTTATTCGTTTTAACATTATTATAAGAGCAATTATTAAACATTATTTTGATCTTATTAGGGTAGCTAAATAATTATTAGGGAACTAAGTTATAGAATATTTCCTACTTACAATCACTTCCTCGTTGGAATAATGTTACATCACCAGGTGAAAGTTGAGTCTCAAATTTGATCATCTCTTTTTTCACCCACTCGTTTCCCATCGAATTGTCACGAACTGTTTAAACAATTGATATTTCAATAGTCTATCAACAAAATCAGAGAATACAGGAAACAATTAGAACTTAGTCACAATGTTTGAGAGCACCAAATTTTCAAAAAATATTCTTTATAAACAACAAAATTATAATAAATAAATCGCAGCTGCTTTTCAATTAAACAGCTGCTTTTCAGAATATTTCATTTTGTTCCCAAGATAAAACCACAAGCATCTGGGGGTATTATTTACTCGATACCAGACGCCTTGGAGCCTACACCACGCCCCCTTCAACCCCCTTGTATTACGCCCCCCGGTTTTACACCCTCACGTAGCGACAATAAAAGTAATTAGCATAAATTGGGTACAGGCGTCGGATCAAATGGCAACAATAATAAATTAAGTAAATTAAGTAAATAATATAACATATACAAGTGCACAAGTTGGGAAATGGAATATGTGATACCCTTAAATTAGTATATATTATATCATTGAATTTACCATATTTACAAATTGCTTACAGTTTGTTATGGAAAATATTAATATAGTTTAAAATATATGATTATAATTTACAAATATTATTAATATTACCCAATTTCCAAATTGCTGACAGTTTATTATGTAGAATGTTAAAATAATTTAAAATGTATTAATTTACAATATAAATGAACTAAATATATATATTTATGTTGGGGATTCCCATAATAAAAATAATTTCTTAAACCAAAAATATTTTCTTAAAAAATATGATAATTGAAAATTGTTCAAGAAAACTTATAGGGAAAATGTATTTTTTAATGCCCAAAAAAATTCAATTTGTAGTTCTGTTATACCCCAAACTCTTCCCCCATTCGAGGGTATTACTTGTCAGCAACACAGAACAGAACACAGAATGAACGAAAGGTAAATAAAAGGCAGCAAATAATGCCGAACTCAGCACAGGTCACGTAGCGATGGAAAGTGAAAACAAGAGCAGACAAATGAAGACGCCACCGAGACAGATGGGAGAGCTCTAGAGTCTAATGAGAAAGCTGACCGCAAAACTATGATTTAATTTCGGGGGCGGGAGCGGGTGATCGGATAGAACGATGTCTCAATTGGCAGAAGGTGAGAGCGCAGCGTACTGCATCCGACAGATACGTGAACTTAACAAAAGCCAAATGTCGATCGAGTTTTGGCAACACTTCCATGGAAACCATCACCCCAAACACTCGGATGATGTCGATGATGATGCTGCTGCTGTGGGTGCTACTCTTTGGATACTCAGCTTTTGGGTGAGCTTCGCAAAAATAATTGCATTTTGTAATCATAGTAAATTGTAATTTCAGAAGCCCTTTATCCTCGTTTAGTTCTCCTTTGGATTCACGGGAATTGGAACTGCTGGAGATGATTTTCAATGATGCCGAGGGCTATCCAAGCGGTGATCGAGGTCAAAGGGATATATCCGTTTTGCCAGCATCTTCCATTGGTTGCGATGAAAGTGGATCCCAGGAGGATTACAATATGTTCGATGAGTTGGAGCAGAGCGAGGAATGTCTGGATTTTCTCCCACCATTTGAGGAACCATCGTTCGAGGATAGACTTCCATTCGATCATCCGTGTTTTGTGAGAATGTTGCTGCTCAGAACGCCACTTCTGAAGCAGGATCCCTGCGCGAATTTCTCCTTAGCATCGGCAGCACCAACCACGACCACCAAAAAACCCAGAAACAAAAAATGCAATCCCAAAGGTAGGACAACACAGAATGCAACCAAAAAAGAACTGCCCTCCATCGCATCTGTAAATTCAACAACAAGTGCACCACCAACAAATACAACAACAGAAGCTGATTCCAGAATAATTACAATTAGAAAATTAGTGCCCCGAAAAAGGAAAAACAAATTAAATACCACAACAACAAGTACAAGTACCACAACGACAATGGAAACCACAACTCAAGAGGAGACCACAACACCAGCTGAAACAACCACCGAAACAGAATCACCCACAACCACTGAATTGGAGACAACAACACTGCCACCCACCACAACAACTACAACCACCGCAGCACCTACAACCACCACAACAACGATAAACACCACCACAACCACAAGTAACACCACTGACCCACCGCTGGCCAACTATCAATTGAAACACCTAAAAGCCTTGAGAAGAATGAAAAATAAGACCCCAAATGTTCCCGATCCACCGCAGATCAAAATTGATGGAACTTCCCAGCCCAGCGAGGTCATCCAGGTGATTATGACCACAGAAGCCGCTCAATTGAGGGTGAAACCGGATGAATACAGTACCACAACGGTCATGCCCACAACGACAACAACAACCACTTCCGAGCCGGAAACCACAACCGAAGAAAGCTGCGAAGATGATGAAGATGAAGTTGGGGAAGTCACCAAACAGCCGGAGTTCTTCGAAAACGAAGAACAAGAGGTCGAATGTGAAGGTCAGTACATCAAACATATTACAAATGTTACATTATATTTATATGAATCTTGTATTAGGTTGTGACCAATGGGAAAATAAAGATTCCAACACAGCAGAGAAGCCTTGCGAGGACACCGATGAGCAGGACACCAATCTGTGCCCTCAAATAATGCCAGCTCAGAGGAAAGGTGAGTACGGAATCTTGTTTATATAAATTATATAAATAAATAATACACAAAAGATGAGATTTTTGTATATCTTCAGTTATTCGTGGTAGAACATTAAACATTTAAAAGCAATTAAATTTCCTTTAAATTAAATTACAAATATTATCCCTCAAAGATAGCAATAATTTTGGAATCTTGTTTATATAAATTATATGCTTAAATAATAGATCAAAAATTTCAAACTAAGAAATGGAATTTTATATATCCAGAGCTTTTTATAATCAAATAATAAAAATAAAAATGAAGCCACATTTCTTTAAATTAAATTGCGAATGTATTTCTCAAAGATAGACATTAATTTACATTTTAAAAATCGTGCTCCTGAAACTAACTATATTTAAATATAACTAATTAAAATTTGTAACTGAACTTCAAACTTTTCCCAGCTCCCTCCAGGCCAAAACCAACGCCACGCTATCGAAAACCCGTGAAAAACTATGTGGAACCCATTCTATATGAGGGTCAATTTAACAAGCAACGAATGTTACCAATTGGTCCCCAACCGAGGGACTACTTTGTGTCCAGCAAACAGATAATGCCGAGACCAATAGCAAAGTACAGGAAACGTATTCCCCCATCGATCTACATGAACAACATTATCAGGGGTATGGATTGCAGCGATGAAGTCACTCCTTCTTCGGGAGAATATCCAAGAATTCCCGCTCCACCCCAAAGATACTGGGATCTCCGACGCATTGGATCTTTGCAACCAAATCAGAGGCTGAGAAACATTGGGAGAGAGATGGAAAATCTTAAAAGTTTTGTTGCAGCACCAGCTAAAAGATTCAACTTCAGAACTGCAGAGGATTTCTCCAATCAAGAAAGGCAATATATGATGGAAAGGGATCCCGAGCAGCATATGTCCGAAGAGAATGGATTACCAGAAGAGAGAGTAGGGTCTCCGGCTGAACCTACATCCACCTTGGATCCTTGTCAAGAGGAGCACGATTATCTGTATCGGAAAATCCTTAATCGCCAACAAAATGACTTTCCCCAGCAACCCAACTCCCTACACTTTTTCACCTAATTAACTGAATCATAACTTAGCCAGTAGCACAAAGAGCACCCAGTAACCAGTTAACCACCAAATAAACAAACGCACCACCAAAAAAAAAAAACACTACGTAAAAAAAGAGACCATCAATCAAGTGGGGGCCAGAGCCGGATAATTAGGGAGCTCTTTGATCTTGGGAAGGAAAGACGACGTCAGCAATTGAATTATAAAGCAATTGCACGGACACAATCGTGGGTGAGGGGCATTGCCTTGTGAATGGCCCACTTATCAGTCCATAGCCACAGTCCGGCTGTATTTGCCGGCCAAAAGGCACGCGCCCGTAATGACAACCCCATGAGCGGGCCACGGCCACCTGATGGCCCCACAATTTCGAGGGTTAAGGTAGCCCCCACTCAACCACTCACCCATCCACTCCCTTCGTGATTGCCTCCAATTTAAAACCTTTTCCCACAAAACCAAACTTTTGGTTTTTGGTTAGCACAGAAAAACAAACCCTTCCTTAGTCATTTATTTATCAAAACTTTAACAAAGGTAAATAAATAACACGCTTACATTATTCTAATCACTAATTTGTTCATTACTCATGCACACTTTGTAGTTGTTTCCTAAACTATTACAATTTGCTAAATGACGCAAACTATAAAGTATTTAATTCCTCAATAATTTCTTTGACTTTCATTGTATCTGATAATTTTCCTAAGTGTAGGTTTAGCATATTGTTAGTTTTTGGCACACACCCACAACTCCCACATAAATGAAAGGATGGGTGAAGATTTTAATTGCTTTGGTCAGCTTTGACTATCAGGTAAAAGGCTGTCAAAAACATTGATAACTATTTAAAATGCAACGTTTAGTCGGGCTGAATAATTAAAGGAAAATTCACAAAAATGTAGATTTAATCAGATAAAAATTGGTTACTTTGTTGCAGCGATCTATAAAAATAATTTAAAATTAAATGTGGATTTGGATCATTATTTTTATTTATTCTTCGAAGGTTTCCTTAAATGATTTAATATATCGATTTTTATATTTTAATTTATATTTACACAGGTGACAATTAAGTCTTTCATTTTCCTAATAATATTATTCTGAAACCATACAAATAATTTTTTAAAGTATTAATCTAATTCCTACTGCATCGAAATGGTGCACAATTTTGAAATAGATATATAATTAATTAAAGAATTTTACTATGTAGTACAATATAATTTAACTTATTCATTTGTTCTTTACAAATTTTGGTTTTCCCCCTTTAGGAATTCGGAAAACGATTATTTTAAAACCATTTGTTTATTTGAATCCATATGCCGCCCGCTTCACGCTGTAGGTGCTCACCTATATATAGCTTAACTTAATTGTTGTTTACAAATTCTAAATTATTAATCTTAAAACCTCTTGCTCTAGTCAATTTATTCGCCGCCTTCTTTTAGCTGAGGTGAGTGGTTGTCTATTCGTTTATTATTATTAAATAATTTTTTATTTTAAAACCCTTTGTTTATGTCAACCCATGTACCCCCCGCTTTCGGCTGTAGGTGAGCGATTGGCTAACATATGACTGCCAACTGCCGCCGGATGCGGCCAACAAAACAAGCACGTCGCCTCGCTTGAAAATCAAAAGAGCGCTTGTGTCCCCAAAGGAGTTTCCCAGCAAGCCGCGGCGAAAAAAAAGCCGAAAACAAATTATTTATCCACCACTCTCCCGCTCTCTCTTTACTCATAACTCTGAACAGAAAGAGAGATTCACTAATGCGGCGAATTGGATGCCGAAACGCGGAGGCTGACATTGTAAATGTCATAGGCAGGACAACAGCAAGAGCGACGGCGCCCAGAGAAAGAGAGAGTGGAGAGAGAGTGGGTGGGTGGGTGTCCACCAAGGGTAGAGGAGGAGAGGGGCACGGCGAGAGCGGTAAGCGAAAAGCGGCGAGCGAGGGAGAGCGCCTGCTCCGGAGGGGCGATTTCGATTTCGCCCCTTAGTGTCGGGTACTGATTTTCATTTTCAGGTTCTCCTGGCTCATCGCCCAGTGCGGACGTGTTTTTCCCCCATTTTCACCGCTTTTCTCGCGCTGCGCGGCCAGAACTGCAGAACGGAAAATAGTAGAAAAAAAAAACATATATAGAAAATCCCCAAAATCCCAACACCCAAAATCCCTAAACGATGCCAATTAAAGTCACAAAACGATATCAATTGTCAAAACCACCTCGAAGAGAAAATAGTGAATTCTAGTTTGTAAACCCTAAAAGTGCATTTAAGTATTAACCAAAAAAAAAAAAACAAGCTACAATTAGCTTACTTTGATTAACAACAAATAAAAGTTACTTTGTTCAATTAAAACGAAGTTAGGTTTTTCTTTACGTTCGGTTAACCGTGAGTTGTCAATCGATAAGGAATTTAAAAATAAATCAATCAATCCCCGACCGAATACTGCCAAAAAGAACCCATCTAACTGAGGATAAAAGTTGCGAATTTAACCAACTTGATGATAACCGCTAACAATCGTAAACGAGCATTTAACGTTGGTGAACGCTGCAGCGGTAAAAAGTAACTGTAGCAGTAACTAACGGTAACTGGGTCAGTAGGCAGAAAGCCAAGTTGCGCCCCCTCAATCGAGGGCTCGTCCTTCTTCTTTTTTCTCTTCGCCTCCATCTCAGCCCTGTGGTAAGTTGTTTATCCTTTTTACACCTCCTGCCTCTGGAGCTTCCTTTTCCTGTCCTGGAAATCCCCCAGCTTATCTATATCTGTCTCAGCTTAGTTGGATTTTAAAGCCAATTTGAATTTTGATCGGTATAGAAAGAGCAGCTATTTTAGGACATTCTCTAGGCTGTTGTTCGTTAGCCGTGATTGGCTTTCGGCCGAATTTACTGATTTTGCCAAGTGCCAAGGACCAAAACGGGTCACTGGGCCCTCAAGTGGACAGGATGTTTTGTTGTTCACATTCCTTGGGGCAATATTTTGGCCGTGCTGCCAAATAATAAAAAGGAAATTGCGACTTGTAACTAGGGATGCTGGAAATTCAGAGCTTCCAATCATCCGATTATTTATAAGTTAATACTTAAGTTGTGGATGTTTTATATACGAGTAATATGAATTTTATTAATGTTTTTTTGAAACCTTTAATTAATTAGTAATTATATAACTATAACTATATAATTATAATAGTAATCAGTTATTACTTAAATTCTGGTTGTTTTATATAAGATGCATATTAATAGTTTTTTTATTAGTTTTAACATACATAAATTACAATCATGAATCATGAATATAAATATTCATTCGGTACCTTATTACATTATTTTTTTTTAAGCATTAATTTAGTTAAACAAAATCGTATAGCAAATAACAACAAATAAAGAAACATTCTTACAAAATAAAAATGATTGATCTATTCCCCAACAAAGCTATCTGCAAATATTGATCAACAAATAAAGAACGTCCCAATAACCATTGCCTAACTTCACAGCTGACTCAAGGCTTAGTTCAGGCACTAGAAACCTATTAATTCACCCAATTCACTGACATCGGATTGTTCAGGCACCACCCACCACCTCCTATATTATATAGCCTTCTGTTTAACTACTCTTGCCGGCCAACTAGGCAAACAAGTCACAGTCAAAGTTTAATCGCCAGCGACTGGGCCAAATGGAACATGTGAGCTAATGACCATTAGCTGGGCCTATTTCTATATCCCATTCTCTCTCGCTCTCTCTTGGTGGGGCGATTTTCACAACTATTTTGCATAATAGCTCAATAGCTAGGGGAACCGAGAAAAACAGCGAGGAATGTTCAATAGATTACAAACAATGGGGAATCCGAAGGGCAAAGGAAACCCACGAGAACATTGCCGCTAAATAAAAGCCCAAATGTTTTGTCACATAATCGATGAATATTTTCACGGCTGAACCGTACCCATATCAACCCGCCCTTATACGAGTATTCTATATCTTTGACATTTCGATATCGATAGCGAAAACAACCTTCGTCGGAATCGATTGAAACTGAAACGAGGCCCACAAGATGCTGCCAGCTAATCTCATTCATTTAGGATCTAAGCCCATTTTAAGCCAACGAACCCCAGGCATATAATTAGCCCCAAGTAGGTGGAGCACTCGGTTGCCACTGGATACTGAACACTGAATACTGAGCACTGAGTGGTGAATGCGGGAATGGGTGTAATTACACTCAAAGTCAGGTATGCCAAGTGTCAGCGTGTGTCCTCTAAGTATATCCTGCTGATGGCTGATGGCTAATGGGATATGGAAATTCCACGAAGAAACCGAATAACAAGATGGGTGTCGCCTTGCTCAATGAATGCTTCGAAGAAAATGTGAAAGAAAAGTCCTTTTTGACAGCCCAAAACAATGTTATTTACCTGGCCATGGCGATGTGGTGTACCTGGTCTGTGGAATAACCATGTTCGTTGTTGGTAACTAATGTAATAATATGTTAGTCAAACACGATGTAGCCACTTTTCCCAACTAAGACTCGTTAGGAAACTTTCCCTGGCTAAAACATGAAAATATATATATACAACTTTTCCGAACGAAAAGTTGTGGTAAATGATTGCAATCAACCCCTCCTAATTTTATGTTTTATTTATTTTCAATACAGAAAAGCAAAGGATAAGGGCTCCATGAGGCTTTTATGTGGTTTTTATGATGCTATATATATTTGTAAGGACACATGTTCACATGACTCCATTGACTCCTCCTGGATTCAAGGCAGAACTTAAAGATACGCACTAAAGATTGTTGTGTTTTCTCTCTTTAAAAAACTGATTTAATAAAATATTTTTTTTTATATATACTTTGATTTAATGTCCTTCCTTATTATTTGAGCTGGAAAAGCCCTCAACTGTACAATATATTTATTTTTCCATATGCAGTTGCCATATGTACCCATATTTACATTTGTTTGCTCGCTGTCATGAATATGCAGATACTGTTCAATTGAATTCTCCGTGTGTCGCAGAGGATTGAGGACTGAGGTTCGTCGAAGCAAATTATATTTGCATTTTCGATTCAGGCACCTGTCTGCTCAACCCGAGGTAACTCAATCAAAATGTTCAATAAAAATCCATCATTGCAAATAAACAGAACGAATTTTAAATTTCTCGGTAGCCGGGGCAACAAACAAGAAAAAATGAAGAGCAATCATCGAAGGACACATGCATACTTCATTAGCTCTCCTTCAGCGCACTTTAAGCCAAATTGATCCAAGTGTGGGACATACTACAAATCCTCAGCTATATATAGAAAAATCGTGCCTGTTTTAGTGGCTCAACTCGGCTCGAGAGCCCTTCACGAGGTGCGTGGCTGCAATCGTGTTAGTTAGTATCTGTGTGGGTTGTATCTGAAGGGGAAAAAAAAACGGTTGAACTTTTTAAACTGCAGTTGTTATGGGGCACATGAAACTTTAGGAGGTTTGATGGAATAGAAAATTACAGGAAATTTTTAAAAGTATTTAAATTGATTTGGGAAAATATATTCAAATTTTTATAATTTTTTTGCAAACTAACCTTTGTTCCACTATTTTCTGTTGTCATCTATTTCGCAACACTTTCAACGCGACCTTACCCACAAAATGCTAAATACACATCCGACACGAGCCTCCTCCCCGCCTCCCCCGCTTCATCCCCCCGGCGACCCTCGAACCACCCCCCCTTACCCCACCCCTCCAACTCATGTGGCACTATTTAACCACATAAGCGGGGGAAAACAAAAAATCAATACCCACAACAACAGCAACAACAACAGTTTTTCTTTCATTTGCTGATTCTTGCCCACATGGCAAAATTAAAATTTTCATTTACACTTGACACGAGTCGCTGCTTCCTCTTTTTTCCCCATTTTCCGCTACCCCCAAACCCACCCACCACATCCTCTTTTTTGTCATCTTCTCCTTCTTCTCCTACGCTGAATGCACGTGGTGGGTGTGGAAACAGTTACAGTTTTCCATATCCTTCGGGCGCGAGAGAGTTTTCCCCGAAATGGGGCTCTATTTAATTGTGGGAAAAAGTTTAAGGGATGCCAGGGAATGGAGGAAAAGTTGGGTGGAGAGCGTGGGGCAAAGGATAAGGGTTCAATGCGTGGGCTAAAATTAGAAAATTCTTTAAAAGTGCTTCATAAATTCTGGAAGGGTGTAATTTACGAGGGAAGTCCATTTATTGAACCACATAAATTATCGTTAAATATTTTTAGTACAGAAAGGTTTTTTTTATAATTAGTTCAATTTAACTTTAAGTGAGTGATGTAACTTAATTTGGGTTTTACATTACTAAGAACTGACTCTAAAAAATCTCCTTGAAATTGTTTAATTCCCTTTAACAAACACGTGTCATTCATTTTCCAATTTTCCTCCATTAACTATTTACAATAAACTAATTAGTTATAAATATGCTAATTGATTTGACATCGACCGAATTTTCTTCTTCATCCATTAAAAATCACTGTTGATCAATGTAATTGAATCAAAATCTCGACCTGAAAATGACAAGCATCGTTGAGAATTAATTAAATTTCAATCTGGCGCAAAACCAAAAAATAAAGGATTCAGCTTTCATTTCCTGCCGCCACCGGAAAACCTTCGCACATTAACTTGATTCAGTGCGTCGAAAGCGAATTTCCACCAAATTAAATTGACATGGCCAAGCCATGCCCCGCCTCGCCCCGCCCCCCAACTGATTTTCCGCCCACCGCAGCATCAGTCTTCGGTTTTAGCCCGCCATCATTAAACATGCAACGTGCTCATAATGGAATAATAACATGAAAAGCCGCAAATACAAGCGTGTTAAGCAGCCGCAAGAGAATCTCTTTCTCCTGCATTTTAAAGAGAATGCAGAGAGAGTGCACTCTTTGCTCCCACAACTGCAGCGAAAAGAGAGTGGAAAATCCGGAGCGAGAGCGAGAGAGCCGGAGATGCACCTAGAAAACCTCGTTCAGAGCTCTCAACTTCTCGAAAGGCAGCCGGCCGGATTAGTCTTCCGCGCGACTCAAACGGCGGCGGGTATCACAGAGAATTCCGGAAAACTCGCCCACTAAATTTAAATAAAACCAAAGTACATTCCTGAAACTATATATATACATATCACAAAAAGTGCTGGCCAAAAAGTTAACTTAGATAATTTAATCTAATCAAAGGGGATTCGGTGGAAATCCAGTTTCGTCTTTGACTTTTGGTGTCATTAACCCCTTTCCCGCTGTCTTTGTGTTTTCCCACTGCCCAAGAACAACACAAACAAAGGACACATTCGGACAAGGATTTTCGGGTGTTTTTTCTGGGTGGAGACGGAAACCAAAGAGGGACCAAACTCCAGGATGCCACAGCAGGCGCAATTGAAACACATCCATGGACATGGCCGTTTGCCAAGAGTGATAGCCACTGATAGCACCAGGTAAAAGGGGTGGGAATGGGGATGGAAATGGGTATGGATTCCTTTCTGTTCCCCAATAATCTGCAGCCATTATGAATAAAGCGGAATTTAATATGAGGGAAATGTAATAAAAATTGCATGGCTTGCATGGGCCAACAGGGCGTATGAGTTTGGTGGATACGAGAAAAGCGGGATCAAAGGAAACAAAGACCTTTGTTTGCCGGCGGTTGCTAGGCTAAAGCGAAGTTCAACCCAAGCTCGATGTCTTTCAATAAGTGTAATGAACTTTGCAATTGGATATAAATTAACCCGCTAAATATTGGTAGTCAGACTTTAAAAAATTAAAGAGTTTTTCATACTTCTTCCATACAGAAACTATAATAAATTCAGCGAAAATCTGATACAAGTTAAACATTACTATAAGTTGAAATTAACTTAATATTAATATAAAATACTTCGAAATATTTAATATATTTATTTTGATTTAATTCAAATTCAGCCCTCTCTTTTATGGTTCCATCTATCCAAATAACATTTTCCTTCCCATCATACAGATACATCGCACAATGAGATGTCACAAGATGAAATCACAATAAAAGCCACAATAAGATCTGTAAAGATTGTAATCGCTAGGAAATCAAGCTAAAGACAGTATTAGTGCCCTCAATTAAGTGACAATGGAGTAGGGGCCGCAAACAATTACCATTTCTCCCCCAACACGCAAATCTCAGATACAAAGATATAGTCGCGTATCTGACTCGCAAAATGCTGTCTACGAATTTCAGATAAACGTTAACAGAGTGTCTCACGAAAGGTTTTTGAATCTTTGAAATTTTGGAACAAAATGAGTTCAAAATAATTTGGCAAATTAAAAACAATCATAAAATCACATTTGGAGAACAACTACCAACTAACTAATACTACTATTAGCCCAAGAAATCTCAGTTTTGTGTTTTTATCAATTGAATCTCTGTTAATAGGTTTTCGTATCTGTGGGATGCAGCTACTTGTGTTTGGGTTTGCTGCGGTTTGTTGTTGATGTCTAGCATGTATTTTTCCAGAGACTGGGTCAACAGCATGTCAAGTGCGTGGGGGAAGGAGGGGGTTAGGGAAATAAAGGGGAAGGAGAGGGGGAGGGGGAGGGGGGATGTGGTTCCAGATGAGTTGTATACACAGAAGATACTTCTCACATTGTATCTTAGTGTTTGTGTTGAGAACGCTTGTGTATTTTCTTTGTCTGTTTTGATAAGCAAGGGAGGCGTTCGATAAGCAAACAATATACATACAACAAAGGGGAGGGGGGCGGTAAATTAGAGGGGGGGTAGGTGAAGGGATGGGACCTGCTGAGAGAACTGAGAGCGCTCTAAACCCGCGAAGTTTCCCTTACTCTCTCTCTCCCTCTCTCTCTCTCTCGCTCGCTCGCTCTCGATTCTCTGTTTTGCTTGCCTCATTCTCGCTTCATTGGGGGACATTGATCCCATTTTCCGGCTACCTTTTTCCGCCCCCTACACGCCCCACCCCCTTTATGTGTGTCACTTCCGCCTGCAGCGGATGTCTCTCAAAATGGCACACGCCATGTTGCACCTGAATTTTGCACTATTTATTTTTATTAAATTCAAATTATTTCGGCAAATATCAGCCCTCTTATTTGCTTGCGAGAATTTTTGCATATGTATCTGAGAAGCTCTTCAGATATTTCACATCTCTTTTGCCTTTTGCCAGCGAGACAATAAAAATGAAATCAAATGGCCAGAATGACATCAGACCCGCATTTTCGCACGACTCATGGCCATCTGCAAGCCCTATTCTTGGCTCTAATTGGAAGGCCAGTAAAACAGGATATACTCGTACCACTAAAAGCCGTGCAGTGTCATTGCAAAGATGTGGCAGAGAAAAAAAACTGTGAGATATCCACAACCCAAAATGGAATTTATGGCGCCCAGATGACCTTGATTTGTTTTTGGGGTTAGCCACTAAAGTCTCGGAAGGTTAAGGGTGTGTTTTGGGTCAGAAAATGGGGATACAAAAGAAAAGTCATTCAGAGAAAAAGAAAATTCCATAAAATTCCAAAAATACGAAAGGACTTCGTCAAGGATTAAGGCGAACTCGTGTGTGGAAATCAATACAAAAATAAAACGAATGAGAAATCGAATTCACTTGATTAAATTGTTGAGGTTTGGCATTCCGATAAATAAATATTTAAAAATTGTGTTTAATAATAAAATTCCCAAATTTATTCAATAATTTGCACCCACAATTTGTAAAATTCTACCAGCTATCAAAATATGAGTTAAGTCTTTTGATTTAAATATATTTATTTAATGATACCAAATTGTAGGTATATGTATATATTTTAATTAATTTATATAAAATTTGTATTTAATATTTGTATATTCTTTAATTAGTTTGATTTTTCAATATGAATTATTTTTTCAAAAGGCTTCGTATTGTGGGGCAGGTACAAATGTTTACAATTATTTATATATATGTAAATCCCAAATAGCTCTTGTGTAATACTTAATACCCATCAAGCAACTAGGAACAAATAACACTTTCTTAAGAAACAATTTTTTACTTTCTTTTGATTACCCCAAACCAAGTAAATATACTCATAAACATTGCTCAACTCATCATGAATTTCTGCACTTATCGTGCTGCAACAATTGCCTGTGTTAACTTTTGGCAATTCAAAGATTAATTCAAAAATACCAGAGCCGCCTATAAACTTGGTTAACGAAGAAAGCAAACAGCGTGCCGCTGAAATGTAAACAAAACCCAGAGGTTGTATATTAATACATATTTAAAATCGTATTTGAGTGATCATAAAAATCGTGGCGGAAAGGTGTCAAAGAGAGCTCGTCCGACCATAAACCTATCAGGTAAATAAGACTCGGCCATATAGTTTTATATATATATATAGTACAACCTGGGCATGAGCCGATACGCTTATTTTTTCGCCAATTAAAAAGGGACCGAACACTTATCGAGAGTGGGGGCACTCGAATAATGGTTAAAGTGACGCGTTGGCTGGCAGCGATACTGCGATAAGAATCGGAGTTAATCAGCTAGAGTTACGTTTATTAAACAATTTAGTTGTCGGGGGGCTTCGAGTGGCTCTCGATAAAGTTGGGGACCGAGACCCTGACAAAAATAAGACCAAATCCTGAGTATGACGCCTGACAATGATTAATTCGCATTTCAAGTGTAGGCAAACAAAAAATAACAAGATTAAAATCTGGAGTTGACGTCGAAAATAATACAGATCCAAGTTTTTCTTCTGGACTGGTTTATACGATTCTTGGCCTTGTCAATGGAAGCGTCTTAAACTTGATTAAACCCGCAATCTCGATTCATTCAAAAAGATTCTCAACATGCTAATTGTTGTTAATTATGGCCGAGCCAGGAAAATAGATTTATTAACAATGAAATTTGATTCGAATGCGGCCAGACGCAGATGGAATTAATTCAATTCAAAGGAACTCACTTTGTGATCTTAACAAATGAGCAAATAAAAACAGAATAATTAATTTATTATTTCGGATTCGAATGTATTTTGATGTATGATTTGCTTTTTTGCGTCACTTTCCAGACGAACAATATAAATTAACAAAAAAAAGATCCCCTTTACGACTGAAATCTCTATCCCAGTATAGACGTTTCTTTCTGCTAGAGAAACCTGAACCTGAACCGTTTGCTTCTTACCGGTTCTAACCGGTAAAATTCGTCTTGCAGTTACCACATCTACTACCAACAAAGTCAGTCACAAAAAACTTAAAAGAACAATAACAAATCAAACAAACAAATCACTGCAAATATCTAGTTTTATAGTCAACCTTACTTTTGGTTTTGCTTTGTTTTGCTCTGTATTTGTTTATTTATGTATTATTTTCTCAAAGCAATTTAATTTATTTTGTTTGGTCATTGTATATATTTTAATATATACTTTATGATTATAGCAGATGCTGAGGTGGGAGGTGTGTCTGCTGGCTCGCCAAACAAACATTTTACAGACATTTAAATTCGGATGTTTTTTAAGTGCAAATTAAATTCACAAATTTTGATAATATATTAAACAAGCTCAAAATTCCCAATTTGCATTTAATTAGTTTTGCCAAAGTTTAAAGAAATGAATTAAGACTGATGATGAAATTAGGCAAATTAGATATCAATTTGAATAAAAGTTATAATATAAAATGTCTACAGAAACGTTGAATAAATATTTAAAAATAGACGATCGAAATTTTTATGAAACGTGTTATATTTTAATAATGCATATAAGTATATATATTTTATTTAGATTTCTCTTCTGACCCTTAAGTTGAAACCCTTTTAATGAAAACCCACTCTTTAACTTGACCTTATGTTTAATAAAAAATATACATATATGGCTAAGAAAATAATTATGAATAAATTTTACTGCAATAATGGTTAATAAAAATATCAAATTCAATTCTCCACTACTTCCTACTCACTTTACAACAAAATATTAGTTTTTTTTTACACATTGTGCCCCACATTCACTTTTTTCAAGGGCTCCACCATAAATTTTTCCTATTGTTATTTATTTTCGTCATCGAGAAAATCCAAGACAAAACAGAAACGACGGAATAAAAAACCGTGGATATCATAAAAAAAATACATGTGTACAGCAGGCCCAGACGACACACACTCAATGACAGAAAAAAAAAATATGTTTTGATAAAATTGGTTTGTGGACATATTCATTAGTCAACCAAACAAAAGCTTCTCGGCTGAACCATATAATCCAACAAAAAATCAAAAAAAAAAAAAAAAAGCTAGCTAAAAATAATTAAAGCAACACACTTGTTGATTTGTGTCGAACATATTTTGTTTGTTCTAACCGGATTTGTCAATAATGGTTATCGCCGCCAAATCTTGTAACGGACTATTAAAATGCACTTTCGGTTAAGTAAGCATATATATATATTTTTTACGATTTAACGATTTTCTGTGATAACAGAAGGGGGCGATAAGGAAGCCCCCTTTGAAGGCGAAACTATCGATAAAGTTAAGTAGACAGAAATTGGCATTTAAAAACACATTTTGTGATGTGCCCTCCGGTCCCTCCGCCCCTCTTCCGAATTGGTTGTGACTTTTTTTTCCGAGTGTCGCTTGTTTGCTCTGCCGACGCCGGCGATTAACGTCGACCGCGACGCTGGCAGAATCGGCGGCAGAGGGTTAAGCGAGCGCAGCTGCTCCATTCCGAAGATCGGCAAAGTTAGTTAGCAGTCGACCGTCGAGCGGGTCGCGTTGAGAATTTCCTACTAAACAAATACAACACAATATATATATATAAATATTACCCGATCGGCTTGGAATCAAATCATAAAACGGAACAACACGTTCGCTCGTCTTTTATTGTTTCCTGAAGCTCGCCGCCTATCGCACAAAATTTAATAACTCACTCTTCGGCTAATAATCGCGGGTTTCGGGTGCGTGAATAACACACAAAAACCACAAACAAATAGAAAAAGAACAAATAGAATAAAAAACAACAACAAGCTACCGCGCACATTTGCCGTAATTTTCGATCACTCCCTTCGGCGATAAGGTGATGGCCAAAAATAATGAGTACATCGAAATGTAAGTAGCCTGCCTCCCGTGGTGATTCATCAGCGTCGATCGCGGAAAAAAGAGTCTTACGAAAAACAGTACATCGAAGGAGATAATAAGGGTCCAAAGTTTGAGTCGCTCTTCCCAGACAGGCTTATCGGTCGCGGTTTGAACCTTCGTTTGTTTTTGTTCGGAGTTTATCTTCGCTGTACAAGGGCAAAAGGAAATTGAGAAGATTTTAAGGTCTAGTCAGGAATGAGATATCGAGATTTTCATAAAAAAATAATACATCATAAAATATGGACATGTAAAATTAGTTGAACAATATGCTAGAATTAAAAAAAATCCAGTTTCTTTTATTAACAATTATGCCGGATATTAACTAATATCACCCTTTGGACCATTAATTGTTTTTATTCAGAGTTTAGGTCTAATCTGGAACGATTTTTCATGAAAAAATACATTCTAAAATTTGAAAATTTAATTGAACAATTTTATTTGATTTTTATAAAGAAAATTAGCGATTCTCTTTTTAACAATTATGCTGGAAATTAATTTAAATAACATTTTATTTGCTTAAACCCTCCATGGTTTTTATTCTGAATTTATCTTCGCTGTAAAAAATCAAAGAAATATGAGAAGACTAAAGGTCCAGCCAAAAGTGAAATAACCTACCAGATTTTCTTTACAACAAAATACATTACAAAATATAGAAAAGTAAAATTGGTCAAACAATTTTATTTGAGATTGGTATGTTCATATTTTTACAAAGAAAATTACAGATTCTTTTTCTAACAATTATGCAGGAAATTTATTAAAAATCACAAGTGCTCAACTAAATTTAGTTATATTATTTACAAATTACCTTACCTATAGTACTTCAATAAAAACTGACAAATAAACTAAAATAAACCCCTGAATCTGCCAGAGTTTATCTCCGGGCCCAGTCCAAATTGTTTCACCATTTTTAACACCGAAAGTCAAGAACAAATTGTCTGGCAATTTGTTGTCCTATTGACACAGCCTACAGCATCATTCATTAGGTTAATATCTGTCCGTAAATATTGTTTGTTGTTGTGACTCAGTGATGATGATAAAGTCAACAGAATGCATAAAGATGGGAGAATCAGGGAACCATATATTCAAAAAAAACCCTGGCTAGACCCAGTTTAGACTGGCAATTGGCAGACAGCCTGGAGTGCCCGTCCATCCGCCTGTCAGATTGTCTCATCTATATATATATATTTAAGTACCATATAGATTAGGCATTTTACCAGCTGATAAGGCGACGCGAAACGACAATATTTCGAGATGATAGGCTATATAGAAATAAACCTTTATGCAATGCAAATTTTTCCATCACAATTCAGTTGGGTGTTAAAAATAAATAAAGTTTGCCGGTTTGTGTAAACAACTAGTTGGAAACAATATATTTCTTAGTTTAAAACAACATTTTTAAGCAATCAAAATAAAGGAATTTTGAATATGATGAACAAATACCTCTTAAGTAAAATAGTCAATAAATATATAGATGATACCTTTTAGATATGGTAACCAAAAAAAGTATCGCAAATAAATCTGATAGGTACAACAAACTAATCTTATTCCGAATTTACCTTATAGATAATGATACCTAAAAACCAATAACAAAAAAACAGCTAACTAAAAATAGAAAAGAAAACTAAATATCGCAAATAAATCTACAAAAGTACAACAAACTAATCTTATCCCGAATTTATTTTCAATTAAACCATAACCACACCCAAGATTAGATCATTGAAAGATATTCCCTGCTTATCGGACACGTCGCACAAATTAAACAGCAATTCCATTACAAAAGACAATAAATCTAAATCCAAGTGCAAACAGAGAGTAAAAATAAATACTAATGAATTCATTTGCAATAAACATTGTCCAAATACTCGTAAATATCTAACCGCCATTCCATATTTATTTATGTGGCAATTAAGAAACTAAAGCACGTGCATTTATCAAAAATAACACAAACTACTAAAAAAAAAATACGTTTCCATTGAGAGCAAAATAAGCCTGCGGTTAAAAGTCCATAAAAAAATTAATTATTTGCATGAAATGGAAACGATAATTGAAATGCAACGAAAGTCGAACAATTTACAAACTGGGAAATGCATCGAAAACTGTTCAGTTGTGGGTGACAAAATAATTCCATGGATACGATAAGTATTTCATTTGGCATAGTGACTGAAAAACACTGACAATGAGTCCGATAATGACATTGCTGTGTGGAATTATTGGCAGATTGTCAGCCTTTTGTTTTGTTTATTCACTTTAACAATAAGTAACCAGTGAATAATACTTTGTTGACAGCATTAAATAAAATGTTTAAATATTGGTTTAATAAATTGCAAAAAAATTAGTGAATAAAAATACAAACTTTTTATACATTTTTAACTAGTTTTAGTTGCACCAAATAAAATATTGGCAGGTTGACGCTTGACAATTTGTTAGTAAATTTATTAAAAATATTTATTAGAAAATATAAAAAATGATTGCTTTCAATCATTCATTTTAATGAAACCCAATAAATTATGAAACTTGTACCTTTTAAATATCCATAACAATTTGTTCAATATATTTATTAGAAAATATTTAAAAGATGCTTTCAACTCATTTAATTTATATGAACACAATAAATTGTAAGACCTGAACCTTTTATGTACCCATAACATAAATATAAATTTAGGCAGTAATTCTCAACTTAAAATTTTTTTGTATTTAATAAAATAAATGAATGTAATCATATCATATTTTAAAGATGGCTTTCAATCATTAAATTTAATTAGACCGAATAAATTGCAAAACTTGTACCTTTTAAATATCCATAACATAAATTTATATTTAGCACCATTTCTCAACTTTTAAATTTAATTCCAATTACCAAAACAAGAGTATTTGTCTCTCATCATTTAGAATACCCCTCATTTCGGCTTAATTTATGTGGATTTTTATTCGTAACGATCGGTTATACAAGTTTGTTTGTCCGCATTTCAATTGGGCGATTGACAACGCACTTGCTAATGCAGTTCAGGTCCAACTTAGATATATATTTCTAGGCCTGAGCCTGGCCTAGATGGGTGAGGTATTCCACTTAACAGATACTTTTACGCTGATTACAAAAAATATATAGTATAATTAGGGAATGTAAAGATTGCCTGGAACTCATTTTGTAGTGCATAATTATCCCTTGGAAAATATTAAATTTCCCCTTGTGTTACCCTTTTGCAGACCCTGGACCATGAACTCCTCGAGTGGTGACGATGAGGCACCCAAGGATCCGCGCACCGGCGGCGAGGACTTTACGCAACAATTTACAGAGAATGATTTCGAGGGTGAGTCTCTTTGGTTTCTGGCTTAATTTAAATGGAACGCAAATTTTCCGTTTAGTCAATATGTTTTTTTTTAATTGCCCGCTGAATATTGATTAAGAAAACCTGAATATTAGAACCACGCAGACTCCCAACTTAAAGCTGACTTGTAAAACCAGCCAAGTGAGAAATTCGCGTCGTGTTAATTGCAAGTTGACAACTTTTGGCACGCAGCCAAAACTAAAGTAGAGATGAACTAAAAACTTTTTGGAAATCAGATTTCACGGAAGAAAATCTTGATAGAACTGGTAATCTAAATTGACAATGGAGGTCATGAAAAGGGTTTCATTTAAAATTTGCTTCTGGTTTCCGGCCTATAACTTGCTTTTACTCATCGAACTAAAAATCATACCATTGGCTTAATTAATATATGCTTAATATTTACAAAAAATAACAATTACAACTCGAGTTCCTCTTCAGTAATAATTACTGTACTCCGCGTCCAATTGCATAAAATTAAGTGCATTAAACAACATTTTTTGTTTTTGTTTTTTTGTTGTTGTATTGCTGAATACAACGCCCACCGCTTTTATACATATAAATTGTAGTCGCGTGACTCGGCGGAAAGCCATAAGATCTGCTGCGTATAATTAATTTAAATTTATGAAAAAGTACTGCGATGATATCACAATTAGTCAACAGAGCGCAAGTTAAGCGAAGGCTTAGCAAATTTTTAAACTGGATATTACTCAAAAAAGGTACTATAGGGAAATAGCTAATTAACATAATTTTATTTGCACTCACTTAAAAGCCATAGAATAGAAATGGGACTTGAAAGGGGAACTGCAATGTTTGCGTTTGATTCGCAGATGATTCAACGCTGCGTATACGTAATTTAGCCTTGAGTAGGAAACACAAAGCCAACGAAATACCAGACATTGATTATGTACGTAAAACTCTTATCGCCAAAACAAACACAGCTTAATCTGAACTTTAAGCTTGGATTTCAATGGAAAGTGTTGCCGATGAAAAATACGTTTTAAAATAGCAAATAGTTCGGAGGAAAGATTATGAGAGATTATTCGTAGTGTGTTTAAATTAAATTTGTTGTTGATAATGAATTTAATTCAGAGCACAACACTTTGGGCTTATCGAATTATGTAACTCAATTGCAATTAATAAACAACGTCGCACTCAATTTGGATTTCTTTATCCCCCACGCCTCTGACCCTCATCCCGCCTTCTCTCCGGCAGGACATCGAGCACACACCGTCTATGTGGGTGTCCATGTGCCAGGAGGACGTCGCCATTCGCAGCGCCGACGCAAGCACCACCACAGTGGCCCTGGCGGGGCGAGTGGAGGAGGAGTAGGTGGTGGTGGTGGTGGCGGTTCCCTTGGCGGATCCGGAAGCGTGGGTGGCGGTATGGGCAAGGACAACGTCAGCGAGAAGCAACAGGAAGCGGAACGACCAGGTGGGTCCAGGTGTCTCTCGTGTGCGTGTGTGTGTGCGAGAGCTGCAAAACAAATATAATTACGAGATGGTGGCTAAAGATTGATGGAATCCAACTGAAATGCCAACAATCAGTTTCGGCCAGGCCGAGAATTGTTACAAATTGCCTGGGAGAGCGAGGACTCCACACAAATTATAGCCCTTTACTTAGACAGGATAATGAAAATGACAGATGATTGGCTTACAGTCGGAACAAGAACTTTTGATTGCAATGAGGGGAAATCCTATTGGGTTGGGATAAGATTTACTTTGAAAGCGAAAATGAGTTGATTGGGAAAGGGAAAACATTATACACCTATGCAAATCATTACTAAGTTATATATATATACTAACCACATCAAATTTGGAAATAGAATTCAGCCGCAATTTCAGCTCACTTCACCTTATTAACAAGTTACATTCCTTTGGTGTTTGATTGCATTAAATAAACTATTTTCTAGCCTACCACAACTTATATTATTGTAATGTAAATATTACTTAGATTAAATTCATACTTCATACTCTTGAGTCTAATCTTATCCAAATTTATGTATACTACTTTTAATCTAATCTTATACCCCAACTAACCTACCCTAATTAAACTTACTTATAAAAGCCCTTTACTATGCAAACATACGAGTATTTAATTCAATATTTACTCAAAAGGAAAATTATAACACATATGTGTCATAGAATGCAAAGGGTTTCCTTATTAACCATTAACTGTATCCCACATCCGCTAAATATCCTCGGTAGTCACGCAAAGCTGGCATAAACCACAAAAAAAAAACTCAAATAGGACAAAGCAGGACATATGGTGGCCAATTGCCAATGGTCAGCATAGAATTCCCAGCACAGATCGGGGCCAAATTATTACGCCAATTAAGTTTAGTACGCACCGAACAGGGTCCAAGGATATCGTTGATTGTTGTGGTGGAGGTGTCCTTGGCAGGAGCATGAAGATGTTGCAGCCCAGTCGTAAATGTTTATTAAGCTAATGAAGGTCTGCACTGAGGGAAAAAGGGATAACATGGAAATAGATTTAAGAAATAGTTCGATATAATGAACTACGATAATACAATTTTATTTTTAAATAACTTTTTTTCTATGATTTTACAAATCTTTTCCTTTTCTTGTACTTAAAGAAAACTTAAGGGAAACATTATAAAAAACTTAATTTAAATTTTACAAGCTTGAAAAAATAACTTTTAAAACGTTTAAGTTACATATAAATTTTTGACTAACATTCTTATATTTATTCCATATATGTCATAAATGTAAATGAGACAAAAAGTGGGAAAAGTCAAAATTAATTTTGGAAATAGTTTGATATATTGAATTAGGATAATACAAATATTTGTTTAAATAATTTTTCTCTTTAATTTTACAAACCTTTTCCTTTCCTCATAAATACAAATTGTTTGAAAAATTATAAAGTACTTAGTTTCAATTTTACAAGCTAAAAATATATTCCTCAAAGTAAATAACTTTTACAACGTTTTAGTTACATACGAAATTTTTGACTTGTTTTGGAAATAGTTTGATATAATGAACTATGAGAATAGAATTTGATTTTTGTATATATTTTCTCTTAAATTTTACAAACCTTTTCCTTTTAATTATATACAAAAATTAAGGAAACAATTATAAAATTCCTAATTTGAATTTTTTATGCAGGAATACCTATTAAAACGTTTTACTTACATATTAATTTTGGGCGAACATTTTATTATTTAGGGTCAAAGAAATTCCCTATTTATTCTTAATTTTAGAACCAAATTTTTCTAATAATTTATATATCATTCCACAGTAACTCCGCCGGCCCAGCGAGTTCAGTTTATACTGGGCGAGGATGCTGACGATGGCTCCCACGTGTCCCATCCCCTGTTCTCCGAGATGGGGATGCTGGTGAAGGAGGGCGACGAGATCGAGTGGAAGGAGACGGCGCGCTGGATCAAGTTCGAGGAGGATGTGGAGGAGGGCGGCAACCGGTGGTCCAAGCCCCATGTGGCCACCTTGTCCCTTCACTCCCTCTTCGAGCTGCGCCGCCTGCTGGTCAACGGAAGCGTGATGCTGGACATGGAGGCCCACAATCTGGAGGTGATGGCCGATCTGGTCTGCGATCAGATGGTCAGTGCTGGAACTCTACCACCCGGGGTCAAGGATAGGGTGAAGGATGCGCTCCTGCGACGACATCGCCATCAGCACGAGTATGCCAAGAAGACGCGATTGCCGATCATTCGATCCCTGGCCGATATGCGCAACTCGTCGTCCTCGAAAAGTGAGTATGGGGTTCCAGTGGTTCCACTCAAGGTTACTCTAAGCTCATCTCGTTCGTTTGGTGTGTGCCAACTGTGAATCATCTGCGAGTACTGCCATCTCTCAGCTCAGTTCATTAGGATCATCCCAGTGTCAAGTGTCACGTGTCTAAAACTCTCTCATCCGAATCAATCCAATCCCATTCGAACTATTACTAACAACTCAGACCTGGGCAAGAGCAATCCTCCTCTGCACTCACTGCATGGCTCTTCGGTCGGAATGGATTTCACTGGAGGTCACACCCCGACACCCACCTATGTGTCGAGTAAGGATCAGCGTGGTTGTTATCTAGCTGTTCCCACAGGTATAGCCTAGTAACTAGACCAAAAACACTAGTCAACAAAGCACACGTAAATCTTTTCAGTTGCCTCGCACTTCGACAAAAAGCACCCAGAAACCAAATAGAACCTATGTTGGGAGTTTTTCCCTAGAAAGCCTAGAAAATGCGTCTTCATGAGAACCCTAAAATATAGGATATTTCCAATATCAAAACCCTATATATATTCATAGCTATTTAAAGCGATTCAAGAGTCCAAATTAAACCAGGACTTTGTCATCTTATTTAAAATATACCCCTTAAACTTTATGCCCCTTGAAATAAATCCAAGACTGTTCCACCTTTTTGGTGATTCAATGGTCTACCTATAAATATAGATATATATTCCTCAGTTAACCCCTTTAGACATATCAAATCTCGTTCATCCATCAGTCACTCATATCCATTTGCTAGTAAGAAAAATGAAAGGGGGGTTCTCCTGTGAGATTCACTTGAGCTGAGCAAATCTAATCGATGAAAAAACTCCTTTGCCCTCAAAGCTGACACCTCATCGCACCTGGGGGCCGTTGGGGTCACCACCTGGTTCCATGCGGGGGCCTCACCCCAGCATCTAAATCAAAATCAGAGTCAGAACCAAGGACGTACGCAATCTCAATCAATGCCAAGTAATAGCCCATCCATGGTTTATAATTGTATCTATCAAGAGCACGCTGTGTTTTTATCTCTGAATCGTCTATTTTACTACTACTACTCCAAAAAAAACTTTTTAATCTACTCACTATATCAATATGTAATCAGTTCTATATACCTTTACTATCGAAGTCAATATATTTCCCATTTCAAGAGCTCGAAAGATCCAGATTGCTAAAATCAATTGTGCTGTCTACACAATTTATTGAGTTCAACTATATACTAAGTAATTAAATATAAGAAACTATAAACCTTTACTTTCCCTAAATTATATTTACTACAACTCTCTTTGAATTTCCCAAAGTGAAGTCTTCTTAAACCTTTTCTTAAATAATCTTTCCTCTCCAGTACTTTCTATCTTCACAATGTATTGAGATATTAAATATATTTGGTTTATTAAATCTGAAAAACACTTCAATCTTTAACCCCCTGAAATGTTAGCCTTCTTTTCTGGATATTCTATATTTTATACCTATGTGACAATAAGTAGTGAATCCAAAACCGACACAATTGCAAATGATGAACCAGACCCGATTCGAGATACTTAGATATCCTACAGATATTACCCCCCCCATTAAATGCCGACAAAAAAAAATACCCCCCGAACATTTTCCAGTTGAGGAGCAGTCGGGAAACTCTTTGGGGGCGACCACGCCCATTTCCCTGGCGGCCAGCGAACCGGGACCGCCTGGAACCAATGGAAGTTCCAGCCTAAACACCGCCGGCGGCGGCGGAATGGGGCGTTTTCTAACGGTGCCCAGCGGAAAGCCCAGCAACAGAACGCTCGGTAAAGAACCAAATCAAATCAAAATCAAATCCAAATCTAAAACCAACTAAAAAAAAGAACTGACAGTTTTCGTTATTGTTTATCCGTTTGATTTTGCGTGTCTGTTTTTGTTGTTTACATGGTCCTCAATAAATAAATAAATGCCTATTCGTTTTTGGTAGTTCGCAGTTTTGTGTATGAAATTGGTTTGGATACAAAAAAAAAGCGTGTAACCCCGAGGAGGCGAAATTTGCATGAAGCGATGGAATCGATCTGAATTGGTTAACCGGGATAAATATGGTTCTGTAGAAATCGAAACACAACACTCAAACACACACATCTGCACGCTTTTCACGTAACACATTCTATCGGATCTATATCTGAACCTATGCATGCCTCATATATTGTTTTTTGTATCTACGAACTCAATTTGAAAACTCTCTTCCAGCACTTTTAGACGAATCCGAATTTAATCCAATATCTCTTCTTTGCACTTCTTTTTTCGTATGTTTTTTATGTTGTACCGTTGTAATGTTTTGGAACCACCCGTTTGTTGTTTATTATTGTTGTAATATTTACCAACGCACGTATCCGAAAAATGTTTTAAAAAAAACTATATAAACACAAAAACCAAAAAAAAAACCTGCACCCTGCCGAAAAAAAAAACACAAACAAAAAATCCAAAACTAATGCAGAGAAAAAATCTAAATCCTCCAAAAATCTGCGGCCCGCACAAAACCTGCCGCCGATCACAGAGGACATGGTCAAGAGTCCCAGTAGCCAGTCGATGGCCAGACCCGGAAGTGGAACGGAATTGAACGAACAGCAGCACAAGGGCAACACCCACTTCATGAGAAAGATACCGCCAGGTGCGGAGGCCAGCAACATCCTTGTCGGCGAGGTGGACTTCCTGGAGCGGACGCTCTCCTGCTTCATCCGCCTGAGTCAGGCGGCCGTAATGGGCGATCTCACCGAGGTGCCGGTGCCAACCAGGTGAGATAGGGATTCTCTTTAAAAGTTGTATTCCTTAACTTTTAGAATGTATTTTAAAACTATGAAAAATGGCAGTCCATCAGAATTTAGTCTTTTGCAACTATATTTTTGTACACTACCCTGTATTATTTTGATCAATAACCTTTAACGAAAATATCTTTAGGCCATATAAAATTAAAGAAAACAAATCTACCGATGTTGCAAATATGGTAAAATATGTATTTTAGCACTCTTAAAGTACCTCTCAATTCTAAGGCCTTAAAAATCTTTGGAAAAGTTTGTTCTGTAATTTAAGAAACTTAACAAACCTCGAATGTTATATATATATAAAATTCGATTACTCAAGATTTAATTAATTTTTCTATTTATTAGAACAGTGCAATTATTTTTCATTACCCAATCATAAAATTACAAACAAAGAGTTTTAAACCGACAAAAGTGGCATTTATAGTTGGCAATAAAAGTTTATAATTCAAACTGGTTCCAATGAAAAACTTTCAAAGTAAATTGTTGTTTTCAAGAAAAACAATACCAAAAGTATCTATAGATTTCTCTGGGCTTATAATAATTTTTAAGGCTCTTATGAAAGTCTACATTGTTTGCTTTTAATAAAATTTATATTAGCGTGAAATAAAAGTTGAATAATTAATGTTGATTCACTACCTACCAAATGAAATTTATATGAGGGCTTTAATTAATTGTTGGCTAAAGAAGGTAAATAAAAAATAAAGTTAACAGCAAAATTAAATAAATTAAATATCCCAAAAAAATTCATAAGTGTTTCTAACCCATCACCATTTGTACCCCTTCCCCCACAGATTCATTTTCATCCTGCTGGGTCCGCCGGGCAGTCAGAGCAACTTCCATGAGATTGGCCGGGCGATGGCCACTTTGATGTCCGATGAGATTTTCCACGAGGTGGCGTACAGAGCAAGGAAGCGGGACCACCTGCTGGCGGGAGTGGACGAGTTCTTGGACGCCGTTACGGTACTGCCACCCGGCGAGTGGGATCCCACCATTCGGATTGAGCCACCGGCTGCCATACCATCGCAGGAGGTGCGAAAGCGTCCACCAGAGTTGCCCAAAGAGGAGGTGGACGAGGAGGAGGAGGAGCAGCGGTTGCGGGAGGTCTCCGGGTTGTCCAGAACGGGTCGCCTGTTCGGTGGACTGATCAACGATGTGAAGCGAAAGGTGCCCTTCTATTTGAGCGACTTCAAGGATGCGGTCTCCATGCAGTGCGTGGCCTCCTGGATCTTCCTGTACTTCGCCTGCCTGTCGCCGATCATCACCTTCGGGGGTCTCCTCTCGGAGGCCACCGGCAAGAATATGGCTGCAATGGAGTCTCTGGTGTCCGGGTTCGTTTGTGGCATGGGCTATGGCTTCTTTTCGGGTCAGCCGCTGACAATTCTCGGCTCCACCGGTCCAGTCCTGGTCTTCGAATCCATTATTTACGAGTTCTGCATGTCGATGGGATGGGAGTACATGACCTTCCGGTTCTGGATCGGCATGTGGGTGGCCGGCATTTGCATCGTCCTGACCGCGATCGACGCCAGCGCCCTCGTCTGCTACATCACCCGGTTCACCGAGGAGAACTTCGCCACATTGATCGCCTTCATCTTTATCTACAAGGCCATCGAGAATGTGGCGGTGATCGGAAAGAACTTTCCGGTCAATCCGGGCATATACGATTGCATCTGCAATCCGCCACTCGGAAGTAATGAAACTATTAACAGCTATGCTAAATACAGCTGGGATTCCTGCGAGGTAAGATGAGGGGGCATCTAAAAAGAGAAGGGTTTGAAATTTCATTGGTAGTTGTAACAATAATTAAGACACTCTCTTTGCATTCACTATAAAAAATCACAAGGAATTGCTTACAAAATAACGTATCTTAAAGTTTGAAAATATTTGATTTAGTTTAACATATATTTTTTATTTTATGAATGCTTTGAATTTCCTTGTGACATTTTTTTCCATTATTTAACTTAATTAATAAAAATAAAAATATTCGTACACACATTTTCCAACTAAAATAAATCGTCAACTATTTTTTTTTTTTAATTGTTAAAGTTCTTTAAACTTCTACAAATATAACTTTGCAAATATATTATTATTATTTTAAATGCACTAAAATGTAATAGAATCTACTATTTTTTTTTTAAATTAACTGAATAGACAAAATGTATCATAAAATATCATGATTTTTTAAAAATACATTACAGTCCTTGAATACATTTAAAATATTTATTTAAGATCTTATCCGTCTCATTTAAATATTATTAAATTTAAAAATATATTTCCCTAATTTATAAAACTCGCTAATAATTTTTTAAACATTTTTTTAGTCACACAATGGCATTTTAGTTGGCGTCGACTGCGGCAAGCCATCCACCGAGAACGTGTTCCTGATGTCGGTGGTCCTGTGCGCCGGAACCTTCCTCATCTCGACCGTGCTGAAGGACTTCAAGAACGCCCTCTTCTTCCCCTCGATCGTGCGCCAGTATATCAGTGATTTCTCCGTCCTGATCGCGATCTTTGCCATGAGCTTCTTTGACTACTCTTTGGGTGTGCCCACCCAGAAGCTAGAGGTGCCCAATGAGCTGAAGCCCACGCTGAGCACTAGGGGCTGGCTGATTCCGCCCTTCGCCGAGAGGAATCCCTGGTGGTCACCAATCATTGCCGTCTTCCCCGCCCTGCTCGGCACCATCCTGATCTTCATGGACCAGCAGATCACGGCCGTCATCGTCAATCGCAAGGAGAACAAGCTGAAGAAGGGTTGCGGCTACCATTTGGACCTGTTCATCCTCTCCATTCTGATTGCCATCTGCAGTGTGATGGGTCTGCCATGGTGAGTTTATACGGAAGGAAAATATTAAAATGGGTTATACATTATATGTTAGGTAAAGATTTTTACTAAAAGGTTATATCAGGTTTGTTGAAACAATAAAAGAAAAAATATTTATAGCCGACGTTTATTATAATTTCGTATTAAATAAAGAACAATTTTTAACAGAAAGGGCAATAAACGTAAAAGGCATAGTTAAAAAAAAATACTTGGATCATTAACAACATCTGCTGAAAGCACATTAATAAAAAATCAACAAAATGTCAGGGAATGCAAATATAGATTTAATATTTACATGGATTCTGTTTATATATCAGAATATACGATCTTTTCTTGTACAGTGAAAAAAAAGCTATGACAGGTTGCCTATAACACTATTTCATATAATTAGAAAAAAGTATTTAGAATCTAGTAAAGATTTCGTAATATTACCAAAAATATTTTAATTTGAAAAAAAGAGTTGTCCAGGTTATAATTAATACTTTTTTTAAGAATTATTAATTAATTCACGTATAAATTTCTACAGGTTTGTGGCTGCCACCGTGTTGAGCATCAACCACGTGAACTCTTTGAAGCTGGAATCGGAGTGCTCGGCCCCTGGCGAGAAGCCACAGTTCCTGGGAGTGCGAGAGCAGCGGGTTACCCACATCCTAATCTTCCTGACCATCGGTGTTTCGGTTCTGCTCACACCGCTGCTCGGCAACATTCCCATGCCCGTTTTGTTCGGTGTATTCTTATATATGGGAGTGGCCTCGCTCAAGGGTCTGCAGTTCTTCGATCGCATACTGATCATGTTCATGCCGGCGAAATATCAACCGGACTATATGTTCCTGCGACAGGTGAGTTAGCGAATGCTATTTTTAATAATATTTTACTAAAGGTTAAATAGATAAAAAATCTGGGGTTTTAAAAAAGTACTGCGACGTAAATTAACTAAAAGTATATGCAACCATGTTTAAATCAATAATTTTATTTTTTTTATTGTATTAAAATAATACAAAATATTATTTTATTTCCTGATAATACAAAATATTATTTTATTTGTATTACCATTAATAATTTGTTTATTAGCTCCATCTACTTTCAAATTAGGCTTTTTAAAAAGAACTATAACGTAAATTAATAAAAGTAAGCAAGAAATTTTTTCAAAATAATGAATTCACGCACAAAAAAATTTTAAAATATTTTATTTAGTTTAACATATATTTTCCTTTTGCGAGGACTTAAAATTTGATTGCTGCATGTTTCTTTCATCTTTTTAAAATAACAATATTCGTACACACCTTTTTTTTTAGAAAATGACTCAATTCTATTACGAAATCATCATTAAAACATTGTTAAATTTCCAACTCCTACAAATATAATTTTAAAAATTATTTCGTTTTCTTTAAAATTAACTTCCCACATTTCAAAATTAATAGGATTTTTAATAGTATTTCATTAACATTTATTACCTTTTTTATTTGCTCCACCTAATTAATTAACTATTCCCATTTTTTATGACAGGTTCCCATCAAGCGTGTCCACCTGTTTACGGCTATTCAACTGGCCTGTTTGATCATCCTCTGGCTGATCAAATCCTTCTCCCAGACCTCGATCCTGTTCCCGCTGATGCTGGTGGTGATGATCGGCATCCGCAAGGCCCTCGATCTGGTATTCACGCGCCGCGAGCTGAAGATCCTGGACGACATAATGCCGGAGATGACGAAACGGGCGGCAGCGGACGATCTGCATAAACTGGACGCTGAGGTGGGCTTATTGGCGCGCTGTTTCCCATTCGGAAAGGGCACTCGGGGCAAGGTGTTGACCAAGGCCACGGGCTTCGAGGGCCTTGGCGGTGGTGGTGGTGGGTCAGGTGGTGCGGCTGGTGGGGCGGGCAGTGCCGCCAGCCTGGGCCTCATCAGGTGCACCTCCACAAATGCAAATGAGAAAGAGTTCGAGGCACAGAGCAGTCTGCTCAAATAGAACAAATAGAAACCCACAAGCCCACCTACAGACGAGCACAAAAGCACACATTACACACTCAGCACACATCCCACCAAAAAAAACAGAGAAGAAGAAGAAGAAAACCAAGTGCTGCCCATTTCATTTGCGTTTGCAGTGCTGCCCGGTCCATCTAAAAAATAGTGCCGATTCCGATAGAATCGATTATTCATCGATTTTGTTGCGATATTTTGCATTTTGTCGATCTTGATGCATTTCTTGAACTACAACTATAGCTATATATCCATGTATATGCATAATGATCTGTTATATTCGGTTTTATCATGTCTTTAACAGTATTTTGTAAATGTTTTTCCCCCCTCTTCCCTCATATTAGTTTAAATCTATCGCATGCAGCTATTTTGCATTTTGCTTTTTTTATACTCTTAAACGATTATACTCGATGAATGTGTTTTAACTAATTTTTTATCTTACGCTAAAAAGCTAACTTTTAGACCACCTGTAAATGCGAAACCCACAAAAAAACAAAAAACAACAATGAAATTATGTCTGTCTATGTAGTGCAAAAAAAAAAATGTTATCTATCCGAAGCTACTCTAAAAACTACTCTTACCCTATTTACTATATATACATATATGATATTTATAAATGTAAATGAAACTCTAGCTTAAGCCATAATTAGTCAAGCGTTTACACTGTACAACAAGTACCTAAATGTATTAAACGGATCCTGTTATGTTATTTTATAGTCATCGGGTCGAGAGTTCCAGTAACTAACCAGAGACAGAAACAAAAACAAAAACACAAAACACGTAATTGTAGTGAAAATTTATGTAAAAACCTCAAGGGCGAAATCCAAAATTGCAAAACACAAACAAACTAAAGAAATAAAAAAAAAAATGATACAACAAAATTGGCAAACACTTTATACACCTTATAAATCACCGAAATTGGCCGCCGACACCCAATCGATCACCGTTTTTTTTTAGAACACTTAGCACCTTCTCTTTCACCTTTGCAACACTAGACCAGATTCAAGCTATATCTTTTTCCACTTCTGATCCCCGATCCCTGATTCCCGATACCTGATCCCTAATTCCCCCTCCCGAGATGTTTTTGGTCGCAAGAACTTTGTGCAAATCTGTGGATATTTTTGTATTGAAGGACAACCATCATCAGCATCCACCCGGGGCTGGTGCGGGGCCAAACTATAATGCCAATACCTCGGGCCCCACCACCATACACATTCCCCTGTCGGGCAACAAACCGAGCAACAATGGACCCACCGTCAACCTGCCCCAGGAGGCTGTCAATCGCACCACGGTCTGGCAGCAGATCAACAAGGATGGCAACGGCATCTCCGATCAACTGATCATCCCGGTCACCGTCAAAGTGCGTCAGATCAACGGCAATCAGTAAGTGTTCCCAGTAGAGAACATCCCATCCATCCGGGTCCAGTTCAGATCCCCAATCAGAAAAACCAATCAGTTCAAATCTATTCAGTTTACAACACAACGCTTGAACTATATACTCGCTCTTCTTTTGTATATATATCTATCAATCTATCTAGAGGAGAACTCTCAACACACACTCGAAGAAAAGAGCCTGGATTTGCCTTTTGGGGAATTCTTTGATTGAATTTAATTTAAATTGTTAGTTAAGAAAATTGCTTCAGAAAAGTTATGAAATTATATTATTTAAAAAATTTACTTCAGAATAATAATTTAAAATTGTTTGAGTTTTGTTTACCAGAACTTTTTAGCACAAGAATTAAATTTTTTGAGCTATTTAATAAGCTGCTGGTGGTGGTGGCAATTTTTTTATCCAAATTTTTTATTGGTTATTAAAATTGATTATAGGCGATTTATTCATGAATAATTAATTTTCATATTTTTACAGACTATTTTTAGTACTAATTAAATTTGCAATATGCCCAATATATGCTCTTAAATGATTTTTTACTAAATATAGACAAAATTACAAGATAGTTTGAGGTATAGGTCATATATTAATTACTTTTGTTGATTACTTAAAAAAACTTTAAAGTAATCAAAACCCCTGATAAAAAACACTTTTAGAGTGATGAGTAAGTTAAAATAATATTTTAAAATTTATGGCAAATCCAGGCCTAACTTTTTTCGAGTGTATCTGCTATTAAATCATTAAATCATCATGCTCGTCTTCGCATTCCCCCCTGCCTCCCCCTCTATCTGCAGTGCCCCTGCGAATGCCGCCCTCTCGCCACGCCTCTCGCCCATGCACGAGGCGGATGAGTACAGTGAAGCCTTGGCCAGCAATCCGGCAGCAGTACAGCAACAACAACAACAACAACTACAACAACCGCAGCAACAGCCGCCGATGAGCAATTGCAAGGAGGCAGCTGGGAAGCTCGAAGGATCCAGCAACCAGAGTCCGGCCAACATAACGCCAGTCTAAGGATACTCCCGATCCCGGGATAATGCCGAACAAATCACACAACCCACACACACACACACACACACGCATCTATGTATTTGTAGTTGGTCATTCACAGATCATAATCTCTATTTACTATATAGTATCTATAGAATATCGTGTAGTAGTTAATCCAGCGAAGGGTTTTTGGTAACGATTTTTAGCAGTGCCAGTAGAGGGTTATATATATATTTTGATTTGGGGCTCAGGAACAAGTTATACAAGTATTACCTATATGATAAATGTAGAAAAACCAAAGCATTCCAAAGAGAATATACACTTTTGAACCGAATTTTATAGAGTCAATTCCAGAAACAAAAACAAAACCAAGACCATCGGCCGGGTCGATGTTTTTTCTTTCCTATTCACCACTTTGACTTGGTTAGCTAAATCGAATTGTAACGGGTATGTTATAGCGGGGGAGGGGGGCTTATCGAACTGTGATCTGATGGGATTATCTTGGGGGCGGGTTGTATAAGACGAGTATCTATCATTTAGCCTAGCCAAGACAAAGCTGTAAACAATTGTATTATATTTTACGCCTTACACTAAGTTTTGGAAACAAGAACGCACAGACATCCTATCCGACACACATGCCACAATATTATATATACAAACCATATATATATATACCATAATGAATACTGAATAAACGTGGCGAGCAATTAATTAGCCACATTGAAACTGCGTACCGATCTCTGTATCTTTCATTTCGTTACTTTTGGTATGCATCCTTCGTTTTCAGTGTATTTTATCCCATAGTTGTGAGTGTTTTGAGTGTGGCACTAAAAAAACCAAAAGCAATAGTATCAACATCTCTGAACATTCATCTATATATAGCACCTGAATCGAGTTATGCCTGTCTTCCATATTTTGAATGTATCTATCAAGCCTCAGAAATCCATCCAAATTCAAGAACCGAGATTGTTCAGATTTAAATTATTAAAAAAAAATCCCTGACAAATATATCTTTCAAACTCTGTTCACACGAATCATGGCTCCATTATCATCCTATTTTGATGTCTGTATCTGCATCTACTCTACCAAATACCCAAGAATCTACTAAGTATCTAGATGAACGAGAGTATGTTAGCTTTAGCCATGTATCTCACAGATCCCCATTACTAATCATCGAATTTCGCTCTTACAGAACACAAAATTTGATACGTCGAAGCCATTGTGGCGTGGATACCTTACACCAACAGAAACATCCGTTTGAGTCAATGATTTAATCAGTTAAAGAGCCCCACTTAGCATATAGTCATGTACCTGTACTAACAACTTTGTGTGTCTATAATCTTGTCTAACTATTTATGATGTCTATGTACCACCAAAACCAACCAACAACCTACCAACAAACCTCCAACCGTCCCTTTATTTCGCGAATAGAATAAACCCAAAAGTGCGATTTGTGGCACAAATTAATTGCTGGGCAACATATCAAGCAACTCGGAAAACCAATCTTGTAACTCGTTTACCTGCATAGTAAAGGAATTTGTTAAACTATTAAATGTATAAACAATAAAGTTTCAATATTTTGAATGGAAAAAAATTATGTTTCAATTTAGTTAATTAAATGTGAGTGGTATAAATTATTGATATAAATTTTTAAAATAAACAATTTCAACACATTTCTTAGCAAACTGTTTTTCCATTACTAATAAAATATTATTATATTAGAAGCTAAAAAATTGTTTCTAATATTTTATTAGTAATAGAAAAACAGTTTAATTTTTTTAATAAAATACAAACATAAAGAACAAGAACTCAACTAAATACAAAACATAATTTTCAAAATCTACGATTTAGACATACCACAAAAATATTGTTTTATTTATCGTATATTTTTGATGACTTGCTAATTTATGATTTTGTTCCAAGAAAACGCATTTGCGGAAAATGTAAATATTTATTTATTTATTTTCTTGCTCTCTAATAAAAATGCATTTTCATCTAAAATGTAATTATAACATTTATAATTTATTTAAATTTTTATAAT
>JAJJHY010003831.1:12442298-12458119 GCA_021224005.1 Drosophila setifemur | reverse complement strand
CTTCGATATACTCAAATATTCAGTATAACCGGATATTCGAATTAAACGATTCGGTATATTCTCTCTGTTCTTGTGGTATATTTTGGCGGTCGAGCCACGGTCACACTGGGTTGGTTTCTGTTGCTCCGCGAGCGCGTGTTTTTTAATAAAAATCCCAATTTATTAATTAAAACCTGACCAGGATGTCGCTAATTACACGTCTCCTAACCGGAACTAGTCCCCTGCGACTAAGGGCACTGGAAACCCTGCAAAGGGTGAGTTGTGTGATTAGGAAAACACAAAAACCAATCCGATTGTTATGTAATTGTAAGTGAATTGATATAATATATTCCCCCAGGCCGGCTACAGTTCGCATGCGAAGTTTGCGGAGCACAGGCCGATCGAGAAGATCAGGAATATTGGTATATCAGCCCATATAGATAGCGGGAAGACCACCTTGACGGAGAGGATACTCTTCTATACGGGAAGAATAGCAGAGATGCACGAGGTAAGGGGAAAGGACAATGTGGGGGCAACTATGGACAGCATGGAGTTGGAGAGGCAGCGGGGGATCACCATCCAGTCGGCAGCCACCTACACCATCTGGAAGGAGACCAACGTGAACATCATCGACACCCCCGGACATGTGGACTTCACGGTGGAGGTGGAAAGAGCTCTCCGAGTCTTGGATGGAGCTGTTCTGGTCCTGTGTGCTGTGGGTGGCGTTCAGAGTCAGACCCTGACCGTGAACAGGCAGATGAAGCGCTACAATGTACCCTGCCTGGCCTTCATCAACAAGCTGGATCGACTGGGCTCCAATCCCTATCGGGTGCTCTCGCAAATGCGTTCCAAGATGAATCACAATGCTGCTTTCATCCAGCTCCCCATTGGGGTGGAGAGCCATTGCAAGGGCATTGTGGATTTGGTGCGAGAAAGAGCCATCTACTTCGAGGGAGAGCATGGAATGGAGATGAGGCTGGACGAGATTCCGCAGGACATGCGGGTGGAGAGCCAGGAGAGAAGGCAGGAGCTGATCGAGCACTTGTCCAATGCAGATGAGACCTTCGGAGAGCTCTTTTTGGAGGAGAAACCCTTCACGGAAGAGGATATCAAGTCCGCCCTGAGGAGAACCTGCATCAAGAGAACCTTTACGCCGGTTTTGGTGGGCACTGCCCTGAAAAACAAGGGAGTCCAGCCCCTACTCGATGCTGTTATTGATTACCTACCCAATCCCGGCGAGGTTGAGAACCTGGGTTTCATAGAGCGAGAGGGACAGGATCCGGAGAAGGTCGTCTTGAACCCGGCTCGCGATGGCAAGGATGCGTTTGTGGGTCTGGCCTTCAAACTGGAGGCCGGACGCTTCGGTCAACTTACCTACCTCAGATGCTACCAGGGAGTGCTCCGGAAAGGGGACAACATCTTCAATGCCCGCACTAACAAGAAGGTGAGGATTGCCCGACTTGTTCGCCTGCATTCCAATCAAATGGAGGACGTCAACGAGGTCTACGCCGGCGACATCTTCGCTTTGTTTGGCGTGGACTGTGCCTCGGGAGATACCTTCACCACCAATCCCAAGAACAACCTGGCCATGGAGTCGATTTTCGTACCTGAACCAGTTGTTTCGATGGCCATCAAACCGAACAACACCAAGGATAGGGATAACTTCTCCAAGGCCATTGCCAGGTTCACCAAGGAAGATCCCACCTTCCACTTCTTCTTCGACAACGATGTGAAGGAGACCCTCGTCTCGGGAATGGGTGAGCTGCACTTGGAGATCTATGCCCAGCGCATGGAGAGGGAATACGGTTGTCCGGTGACTTTGGGCAAGCCCAAGGTAGCATTTAGGGAGACCATGGTGGGGCCCTGCGAATTCGATTACCTGCACAAGAAACAGTCCGGAGGATCGGGTCAGTATGCCAGGATTATAGGCGTTATGGAACCACTGCCCCCGAATCAGAACACCCTCCTGGAATTCGTCGACGAGACTGTGGGCACTAATGTACCCAAACAATTTGTTCCCGGTGTGGAGAAAGGTTTGTGGCCCTGAAATTGTTAACCGGATTTCTTGTTAATGAGTTTCCTTCCATTCCCCAACCAGGTTACAGAGAGATGGCTGAGAAGGGCATGTTGTCGGGCCACAAATTGTCCGGCATTCGTTTCCGCCTGCAGGATGGTGGTCACCACATTGTGGACTCCAGTGAACTGGCCTTCATGCTGGCCGCCCATGGTGCCATCAAGGAGGTGTTCCAGAACGGCAACTGGCAGATCCTAGAGCCCATTATGTTGGTGGAGGTTACTGCGCCCGAGGAGTTCCAGGGCGCTGTGATGGGTCACCTGAGCAAGCGACATGGTATTATCACCGGCACCGAAGGAACGGAGGGTTGGTTCACTGTCTACGCGGAGGTTCCCCTGAACGACATGTTCGGCTATGCCGGAGAGCTGAGGTAAGGGGTTCAAAATTGTCCTTCAAATTGGATTTACTTTAATGGTATCCATTCCTCCCTTAGATCTAGCACCCAGGGCAAGGGTGAGTTCACCATGGAGTACTCCCGCTACTCGCCCTGCCTGCCCGACGTCCAGGACCAGATCGTGCGCCAGTACCAGGAGACCCAGGGACTGGCCCAGCCCGACAAGAAGAAAAAGAAGAACTAACTTATATATTTTGTACATAGTTTTTTAGGTTTAATCAGTTACCATCTCTCCCAAATCGAAATGTCTATTGTGTCACCTCTATTTTTGCTTAGTTCTATTTGATTTCATTCAACAATCTTCAGTTTTTACTGTGATAATTGCGACTTGTACAGTTTTTGTATAATAAACAAAAGAAATAAGACGAAGGAAAAGTTAAAAACAAATAGTTTTAATAGCAAAAAAAATTATTTGATAGGTAATGGAGTAATCTGTTAGTGAAATTGCAAAAGGGTCTAATTTATTTTTGATTATTTTCTTAAGAAAGATGAATCCTGGATCGAAAATGTAATTTAATTAAATTCAGTAGATAAAAATAAAGTTTTTAAATTAGGAGCTCACTCTTCACATCTGGCAACACTAAAGGTAAACAAATCTGGCAACTTTGACTCTAAATCATGTTAACTAACAGTAACGGATGCTCCGTTAACATTGATAGTTTGCCAAAATACCAAACAAAAAATGTTAAACTTTTGGCATTTTCAGATTTCCGGCAACTCCCACGCTCTCTAAACAAAAACTGAGAGAAAACTGAACAATAATGCTCGAGAAACGAACGGAATCTCTTTGCTCTCAAATCGAAATTTTCCCTCGACGAGTGCGGATGTTCGGGCCCCCGCGGATTTTGTTGTTGTTTTCCCAGAGAACTCGCAGAGAAATGCAGGCGAGCCAAAGGAAAACATAATTTGAACAGACTCCAAAATTATTAAAAAAAAAAAAATCTAAAATACCGCAATTGCGAAAGACGAGGCAAATAATTTCGCCGTTTTTCCGGATCAACGAAAGAAGAAGAAGAGGTGGACTGACAGCAGCAACAAAAAATTTAACTCAATTAAAAGGCAACGGGGAAAATGCAATTGAAATGCGGAGAACAGATGAAAAGTGATGTGTTTTTGTGGAAATGGAGCGAATTGTGATTGCCCTGTGTAGTGTGTTCCGCTGCCAGAAAAGTGTGCGCAGGAAAATTGCTGACAATTTGTGAATAGGAAGGAAAAGCCAAAGGGGGGCACGAGGAGCGCGCGCGTTTCGGTGAAAATTCAATAAAAACAAAAAAAAAACAGCGCGGAAAGCCAAAAGAAATACGAAGAGCGAGTGCGAGCGGGAGAGCAATAGTATAGTATTGTTCGCTCACCTGCACTAGTGTGCGTGCGTGTGCGTGTTTCGGTGTGTTTATGTTTGTGGGCGATTGTGCAGAAGACGAAGATCAAAGCGGGGCAACAACAATATAAACAACAACAACCACAGCTGACTTCCTCACTCACTCTCTCTCTCTCTCTCTTCCCCTGCCTTCCTCGCTGCGCGCCTCTCTTCTCTTTGCGATAATGCAAATAACTGTAACTACGACTACTTCCAAGGGCCGGCTTCTCAGCAATAAAAGCAAAAGCAAAAGCAGCAACAACAACAACACTAACACCAACAACAACCAGCACTAGTCAACATAAAATAGAAATAAAAACCAAATACCAACAACACACATATCCGTCAATCAGGAATCAGGAATACTTCTCTATATCCAAGAAATATTCATACACAAAAAATAAAGAAGGCATCAATACCAAAATCAAATTCAAAGTAATCTAGTTACCGAGATCCAATAATATACAAATAAATCACAATGGATTGGATCATCAACGACGAGATGGGCCTGACGGTCGGCCATGTGGTGGGCTGGGCCGCTGCCTCGGCCATGGTGATCGGAGGCGTTATCCCCTATGTCCCACAGTATATCGAGATCAAGAAGACACAGGATGCGGAAGGATTCTCGCTCTACGTGTGCCTCGCCCTGCTCATCGCGAATTCGCTGAGAATACTCTTCTGGTAAGTCTCTCCGGGAGGAGAATTAATGTTTTTTAATTTAAAATTCATAGGGAGAAATAATTGTCTTAGGTAGATTAAAAATGCAAAGGAATTTAATACTATTGTATTATATGATTTTTTTTATTTATGCATATTTTTTGTGCTTTTGTTATTGCAACAAATCATTCACTGCAGAACAGAAGAATGTAAATTGCAATGCAGGTGTTTCTTCTCTTTGATATTGCAGAAATCAAGAAATATTGATTTTCCATTATGCATATATGTATGTGTATGTATATATATACATAGTTGAGCTAAATCAAGAAACCATTATTGTTATATGCAGATTTTTTGTTTAAAAACATTTGTAAACTAATGTTATCAGCAAGCTGTATTTTCTTGAATTTATTGCGTAAATGTTTAATAATAGAAACCATTTTTTAAATTGATTTCGAGTTTAAAAGAAAACATTTATTGTTTAAAATTCAATAGGAATTTATCTCAGCTATTTTTGATTTATGCATATTTCATGAGTTTTTTTTTCGTTCTGCTTCTGCTTCTTAGCCATAAATCAATCATTGCCAAACATAAGAATGCAATTTGGTCTTTGATATTGCAAAAATCAGGAAATAATAATTTGTTTCGTTTGTTTTTTGTACAGATGATTAATTATATTGTTGGAATTTATATGCAAAAAAAACATAATGTTTTAAATATGAATAAACCGAAAATCCCAATACATATTTCGAGGCTTTATCTATTTTTTTGAATGATGTTTACTAGAATTCAAATATAAGGAATAGTTATATATAAAGAGATGTAAATCCCTGTTCTTCCCGCAGACTCTCTCCACATTCTCACCCTAGCCCACACAATGAGATGACTAAACCCACATTGCAAACGCTCCTTATCTTGGCTTATCTGCGGGCAATTCAAATTGCTTATCGCTCGGAATTCTCTCGGGGTCCGTCGCGACATTATACAACCCAAAATATCCCCGCCCCTCCCCCACTTGAGGTATAGCTTTGTCATGATTTCTAGCCGATTTAGCTTATAACTCATAGATTGCATCCAATTCTCCAGGGACTCTGTTAGACTCCGTTTATCTTTATGGTTTTGGCCCCGATATGGTATTTTGGCATAATGTCATCGATAATCGCTATTTTCGATTTATCAGCTTTCATGGTGATCGGGGGAAAATGATTTCTGGTTGTTGGATTATTTATGAGGATATTACTCGTGGCAGAATCTGAGTTTTATAACCCAAACTAATGCGTTTAAATATTAGAGATCACGATTCTCTATTCCTTGTAATTGTAAATAAAATTTTCTAAAATAAATACTTTTCAGAAATTTTACTTATTTTATATTTTTTTATACTTTAATTGAAACAATACATATTTCTCAGATAAAGCAATATTTTTTAGATTTCCTCTTAATTATCTTTTAACATTCTTTAGTATTGTTGCATTTTAATCAGTATTAATAAGCAGTATATCAATGCTCATTTTTAATTTTAAACCACTTTGAACTCAAATACTTGTTTACCAAATTAATCCACATAAAAAACAATCCAACAACAAATGAAAATATTCCCCCCTTATAAAAAGTTGATTCATCGTTTAAGAGCAAGAGAGACATAAATCAAAATTAATAAAATAAATTTTTAATTCAATTTGAATGAGTGTGCAAAATAGCTTTTAAAATGTCACAATGCTAACGAAACCAGTTGAAACTGCTTTGGGACAATATTGAAGTTAAATGAACATATAATTGAAAGTTTGATCAATTTTGGAAAGACTATAAAGACTATATTGTTCAGTTGGAATTTATTGGTGCACCTGAATCCGTCTTTTGAGGCTATCAACTCCAAACTCAGGGTCAACTACTCTTGGCCAGCTGGTTTTTTGGTGTATTTTTGTTTGGCTTCTGTTTACCCCTTCTGATGTGAGTTGTTTAAGAGCTTACAAGCGCTTCCTATAAATAAATTATTAACAAGGAGAGTGGAATGTAAAATGTATGAGCAACTGGTGGCCCTCGTCTACGAGGGCGACGCCGTCAATTTGTCTGGCCCGGGTGGCAATCAATAAATTAATTATTTAGCTACGAACTGTTGCCGGCAAGTAAAGTGAATCAGCTGTGCAATATTCTTGAAATACTATCCTACACATTGATATATATATATTTATATATATTTAGATGTTTATGGGCTTTATGGGGAATTCCTTGTGGGTGGTGGCTTTCTGTCACGCGATGATTCTCAATGGGTTTTGTGAATAAGTAAACTAATGCATGGGGAAACTTCAATTGAGCAACAGAACAATGAAGGGAAGTGAGAGTAAATGTTGGCCATGGCTATGGGAAGTGCATTCGGTAATTAGTATTTTCCGTTTGTCTATTCCCTCTGACCGCAGTAATTATTATTATTCCGACTAATCGGTGTGGGGTGGAAATAATCCCCCTCTTACTATATATCTACTATATCTACACCCACTCGCAAGTTAAACTGACTAATTGCGCAGAACACAGCAGCAATTTTTGTTCTCTGTGTTTTCTGTTTGCAACTGCAACAAATAGCCTCGAATAGCAATTGCGATTAATTATTTAATCTGTTGAAAATGTAAACTACAAGTGTAAGCGGGGAAAACTTTCCGAACAAAGAGCAAAAAAAAAATAAGATATAGTGAGTGAGAGGAACAAAGGGAATGATACATCCGAAGTCATCATTAAAAAATAATTGTCATCGCTCCGGCTGCCTTTGTTGGTGAATCGTAAATATATATGCATATTTAACCAAGATTAAATCAATATTCATTTTTAACTTTCATCCACACTGAGCTGTGTGTGTGTGTGATATGCATAAACGAAAGCGAAATGTATCTTTCGGATCCAAAACTGACCCTACAGCTTTCAGAATGAGCTCATTGCTTAAAAGCTGGGCTTATTAATCATAGAGACTATTATGGAAATGGTGTTTTATGCGATACGAAGAGGTGGCTACTCTGTAGATAACAATGGGTGGAATTTTTCAAGAGCCCTTGAAAACTCAGAAAAAACATAACATTTCCGGAAAGCAACGCTGATATTTCGTTACAACCTTATCTCAAAAGTTGACTCAACTGGTTTTGGAATCATTTTAATAGGAATTATTTTACTAAGTTTCTTATTTTAACTATTTTAACTGGAATACGAAGCTACCCTTCTTTAGTTGAATAGCAAATAATAAGTAGCTGAAGGTTTCTGCCTAATGGCTGGGACTATCTATTAAATGCTTCACCCTGCTTATTATATATAGTATGTATACTGAACCCACAATATACAAAGTTTATTTACTTAACCAGGGGGCAACGGAGCGGAGTCAGATTTCTCAAAAAGCTTGGCATAAAAATCGCAGAAATAATTATGACTCAATCGAGTTGGCCAGGTCAGTGGGGCGTGACCAAAACAGGTCTGAAAAATGAATTATAAGTAACACTTTCATACACCGCACATATATATATAACAATAGATATAGTGAGGTGTTTAGCTAAGACATCATTTCTATATTTGTCATTTTCATGCCAACATTTGCTCAAGTATTTACACAATTCGTCAGACACATTTAACGAAATTATCAAAAACTGAGGAAACGTTCGACAGTAATTAAAATTCTGTGTGGTATTCAACTAAATACTCACATTTGGAACGTACTTGTATATGTTTTTTGAGCTTTGTGAAAACATTTCAATTGCTGCTCGAGCGTAGTTGCAAAACTTTGTGACTGCCACCAGATGGCATTTAAAATAATTTGCCAACTTTTCATATTATACAATCCAATTTGAAATGGGTGGAAAAGTGAAGGGTTAAGACCGAGAACTTGGTTCATTGAACTTATTTCGCAACACCACTCACATGGCAATCAAGTTTCAGCCCAAAGGAGCTTTACAAGTTGAGCAATCAAGAGGGAAAAGTAATATCGCGGAAAATTGCTGACTAATTGAATTTTTTCTGTATTTTACTTATGCCAGTTGTTACAGAACAAAAACAGAAACAATTTACAACAAAGCAATTTATTATCTTATTAAGAGTGGGGATGTGAATAAGTGGAATTTTTTAAAAGAAGTAAACAACAGAATAAATCAATTGTTGAATATTTTAATACAAATAATAAGAACATGAAAATGTAATAATCTGTAGTTACAGAACAGAAACAGAAACGATTAACCGCAAATCAATTTAATATTAATTTATTTTGAATGGGAATATAAGTAACTGGGATTTTTAAAGAAATAAATAAAGAATTCAAAAATATTGAATAATAAAATAGGGATATTAAGAACCCTATAATTTAATAATCTGAAGTTACAGAACATAATCAAAACAAAACCAATTATTAATTTATTATGAATGGAATTATAAATATGTGGGATTTTTTAATAAATAAAATGTGGAAAATAATAGAAATTAAATTTAAATCTCATGAAAATGTAATAAACTCACATCATATTTAGACTCATACTTTAAGTCAAGATCCAATCAAACTGCCTGTCAATTGTTTTTTTTTTTTAATTTGTTTGCCAAGTAAAGAATCAATTGTGATCGTTAATTATTTAGTTAGAATTCCTACTCAATCACTTCCCCAAGCGATAAGCGATCATTACACCAGAATAATACTATATATAATACAAGGGCTTTGTCTTCTGCTATCTGTAATAGCGTCTCACATGCAATCTAGTAGCTGTTATATATCGCCCCATTCTGGGTCCCAGTTTATGGTGTTTGTGTGCGAATAGCAGGAATTGACTCTTACTGGGGATTCGTTGTACTTATTGTGTTCCTGAAAGACCTTCTTATCGCCGTACTATAAAAAGTGGAAGATAACCCGAGTCTCGCCATCAGGCGTTGCCTGTGTCTACTCCAACCAATTAATTTATTTACGTAAAACTTATCGAAATAACAGCCAGTGATAATGGAATTTTAATTTGTATATATAATTGCTTATATCTACGAATGCCATACGATTCCCCCCAATTATTTCGCAATTTATAATTTGCTTATCACAAAATTGTCAAAAAGAATAAAAAAAGAAGACCCATTTTGCAATCTAATCATAATTTTTTCATTAAATATTTATTAAGCATGCCCCAACTTTCATTCACATTTATTTATACATGATTTGCCCCACTTTCCAGGTTTATTTATTATTAATTCTTACCACTCACTTACCACGGAGAAAAATGGGGAAAAAAGCATTTTCCAAAAGCAAACTTTGTTCGACAGTTTTTTCGCTGAAGGTCAAGGCTTGGGGGCTGAGAGTGGCAGGGATTGGGGCCGGGATTGGGGCCTGTTCCAATTAATTTTTGGGGGTAGCTTTGGAGCCCCTGGCCCCTCCATATTTGCTGACCAGCAAAACCTTGTGGTACGCCCCATAAATGTTTACGGTTTTTGGTCAGCCGTTTGCTTTTTTTTCGCATTATTTTCGCATTGCATGCAAATTAGTTTGGTTTTTGTTTTTTTTTTCCTAACCGGTTGTTGTTGATGATTATGATGTTGTTGATGTTCGAGTGGCTCTGGTTCTTGTTGTTGATGTTTTTCTGGTTTTTTCCTTCTTATTTTTGATTTGCTTATAAACGACATTGCACTTGACTCGTCTGAATTAAAAAATGTTGCTTGGGTGGTTCTCAATTTAATTGTGGTTGGAGCAGTCTTTCAAGATTTATAATTTTTCGTTGTGGAAGTTGACTTGTCCAATGGGAGCAATTGCAATTCAAGAGGGATTTTGTGGGACAGATGTCAAGAGGCTTACAGTTTGTTTTATAATTTGATTAATAAGTTTTAGTTATGGTTTTCCAGTATCATTAAAGGCAGCTTTATAAGAAAAGAAAAATAAATGGTTTAGTTTAACAATGGAAAAGCTAATATTTGACTTAATATTTTTAGAGATTTAAAACAATACATGACCTAAAAAACACATTCTAAAAAAACCCAAAACTTATGTACAAGTCTGTCTGTTTCTAAGTGCTTTTATTATTTATTCAACAGTTTTTGTAGGAATTACCTTGTTGTTTATTAGGTTGTTAAAGATAATTTAAGCTGTTTAAATTTCACACAAGCCCCCTTAATTTTGTACCCCCTCTCTACCCCACAATTTAATAGTCTTAATTGTGAGCTCATCTAGGCGCCCGAAACTCTCTATTTAATTGAGCCAATTATCAGTTTCCGTTTGGCTCTCAAATAAATACACGAGTATGTGACCCCTGGGGTTATCTCTATTACATTATATATAGTTTCCAAGCAACCACTCGAGGAGCTCGTTGTTCCTATAAGCCGATTGGCTTTATCTCAATCGCATTTGTTCCATTTAAGGCTGAAGTTTTTTGCTTTTAATGCGAACAAGCTTGATAACCTGGGAGCGGCCAGAATGTCAAAGGTCAACCAAGGCGGTCTTATCTGCACTCACTCTTAGCCCGCCCTTTGAAATTAAATGTATTTCAGTTAGAAGATTTTTGCGTAATTAAAAAAAGGACAGCAGCAGCAGTAAAAGCCGCGAAAGCCGTTCACGCCATATATCGTGCTGTGGGCCAATCCCTGCAATAACCCACAATTCCACAATCCCTACAAATGCCAGTCGCAGGTACGGAAAGGACAGACAATTAAATTCGAGGGCCAAAAGCACAATCTGCTGCTGTTGCTGCCTTGCTAACTTAATCTTTCGCCACTGCTGTGCTTTGTGTCCGAGACGTTGGCCTAATTGAATTTTAATGCCAATTCAAAGCCAGGTTCCGTTTTTGTCTGCCTTCGTTACTTGGCATTTTGTAGCCGCTCTAAGCTCTTCGGAGATTTGTAATTTGTTTGCGATAGCGGAAAATACACAAGGATAGCCCAAGTCACTGAGACTAGCCTCAGCACCAGAAAAAAATTGTGGATTACATTAATATAATATTTGGAGATTAATATGTGTTTAATTAAATATTTAAAAATATTATCGATATTCATTTATCAGAATTTGATCAACTTTTTATTTATTTTTATTTATTTTTCGTCTGCCATTTAAATAATACCCTTCAGATATTTTTGCTAAGATGAAATTCAATGGATTCAATTCAATTTTCTCGTTTGCATATATATATATATATCGTTTTTAATCTGGGAATGATATAGTTTTTCAATAAATAATAAAGTATTAAATGCAATAAACAGAACAAATTGCAAAATTAATGCATATTGTCTTAACCAGTTTTTAATTTCCTTCCCAAGGCTGTAAGAAACTGAATTTTTATAAATATTATTTCAGCTCTCAGTCGAAATTAATTTTATAAATTAAATTGTATCAAATACGTACAGAAACAATTTTCATCATAAAGCAAAGATTTTCGCATATAACATTAATTTTGTGTTGCTAAATAATTGATCAGTAAAAGCAAACAATTTAATATTGTGATTACTGAATATTAATTTTATAATTCAATTTGTCTAAAATTCGTACAGAAACAGAAAAGCATGGATTATCGATCTTAAATGCTCAACATGAATTTAATAAAATATATAAAATGCCTTTTTGAATTTCCAAACAATTGCACTGTAAAAAAATCAATTTAATATTGTATATGGTTAAATGTACTGAATTCTTTCAGTGCACTGGTGTACAACTAATCGAAAAGTCCAAACAAGGCGGACAACCGAATGCCGTCAATCGGTGGCGTCCGTTGAATGTTTACGGCTGAGGTCCGGTGTGGTGTGGTGTGGTTTAGTGTGGTCTGGTGTGGTCTGCTGAATGAACAATCCCATTCCCAATCAGTCGCCTTCTGCTTCCCTGTCTCCATGTGGCTTCTTTGCATGCGAAAAATGTGCGACGTTGAGTGACGCAAATGTTTGTTGTTGTTTGCACGGAACTAACAGCCAGAGATTTCAATTTCTCAATTAGAATAGATTTTTGCGCACAGAGAGTTTGGGTTGGGTTTTGGTTTTGGTTTTGGATCTGAGCAGAAGCAGCTGGGATTATCTGCGTATGAACATACCTATATATATATGTACAATGTGTGGAAGTGACCGAATATTAAATATCATCGCAGTGAAATTGCTTAAATGTTTCATGAGCCTCGAAAGCAAAGTTCATTGATTTTGTGGCTTTTGCTAACGAAGAGGCTTGCATAACTTTCGGACAGCTTAATTTAAAACTTTCGTGCGTTGAAGTGACGGCTCAGCAGCATTTCAACTTGGCTAAGTGGGAAATCGATTGGGGCCACAGTTGTTTTAACGTGGCTTAAGCAAATAACGAGATTTCTTTCTAAAATAACAGTTACGGTTGATTTAAAAGATTTTCTTCTAATTATGATCATTGTTTTGGTTATACTAGTAAATAAATTGTAGATCATATTTCTATATAAATTACAAATTGTCTAATAAATTTTACAAATATCTAAAGCTTTTGGAAAAAAAATTATTAATTAATAACATTTATTAAATGAGGAATAAATAAATATATGGATTTTTCATCTTAACAAATAATTTCTTCATTAAATTTGAAGAACTTTATATTAAAATTGAATACAAATATTTTTAAGAACCTAAATACATCTAAAACTGTTAGAATCAAATTCTTAATTAATAAAATTTATTAAATGAGGAATGGAATAATTAAATTAATTTTTTGCTCATACAAAAATAATGAGTTTATTTAAAATTTAAGAACTTTTAAGCTCATCTGTGACATACATATGAGAATTTTGTCTTAAATTATTATATCAAATTTAGATTATATTTACATATATAATAATTGTATAAAATTATTTGATAAAACCGAAAAATATCTACAACTTTTAGATACAAATTTCTTTTTAAATAACATTTATTAAATGAGGTATAAAATGAATTCATGAATTTGCCATATTAATAAAAAATGTATTCATTAAATTTTACGAACTTTTAAAGAGCATCTGTGCCATAAATCTCAGATACGCCATCCGTCTCATGAATATATTTTTATAAATGGCTCAAAACTATCCCGAAAATCTCACGCTCAACTGCTTTGCACCCCATATCGATTATTTTTTGCCCCGCACAAGTTGACTTTGAGCTCCAATCCCCAGCCATTTCACCATTTAATCCCAAGCTCGGTTAACAACAAAAAAGCGAAATACAAAAGTTTGAAATGCATTATCACGCTCGGATTGCCTTCGAACAGCCAGCTGTGGTCGCCAAACGACATTGAGATACTTTTCGGAGAAGCCTTTAAGTCGCATGACTTGAAAAAGCTGATGATAACGAAGGGGGGAATGTATTTTGCAGATTGTGGTAGGTCAGCGAAAGTCAAAAATATATATATGGTAATCAGGAATTGTTCAAGTTTTATACATTTCATCTGCAGGGGGCTTAAAGATTTTTGATATTACATATCTGCCATCTGGAATTGGCTACAAATTTCATGCTCGTATGCAAATCAGGGAATTGTTTTCCTTTTATTATCCAGTTTCAATCGAGTGGCCTTTTTTTGTTGCCGCATTTTCTCCAATGGCTTTGTTTGCCATTGGGTTGGTCGTGTGTTTCTATTCCCGCCTCCGGATGTGGCTTTTCTGGGGGGCGTAAATTGAAGTGTTTCCTCCGGCGAAAAATCACTCTCAGCGTTCGTTCCGGGGGATGCTGGGCATCTTTTGTTTGTGTTTTTGGGTTTTTGGGTTTTGGGGTTTTATGGGCCATGTGGGTGGGTTTAGCTTTCATTAACTTTTATGGAGCAAATTAAATGGTATAACCAAATATTTATTGTCCTTTAATCTGGGGATTTTATGTGCATATTTGGTGACATTTTTGATCCCGTATAAAAGTATCTATTATGGATAATGGATATCAATTGATTTTTTTATTTAATCGAAATTAATATTTGTACAAACATAAGTTAGATTTAATTCCTATAGTTACTTTTGTATTCTTCGTGAATTTTTCGAAATTGCTCAACTTTAGTTTGTCAGTTTAGTAATTTTGTATTAGTTAGTAAATACTTATGCTTATGCCAATTGTTAGGTCATTAAACCATTTTTTAAATGGTATAAGAAAATATTTATTGTACTTTAATTCCATAAACCAGTTTATATTATGGATAATAAATATCATTGATTTTTTACATTTAATTTAACTTAATATGTAGTCATATCTTTAACCTAAAGTTACTATTATTTTTAATGCAAATTCATGCATATTTTTAGTTGTTTAGTGTGGTTTGTCAGTGTCGCAATTTGCTTAAAAATTATTAGTTAGTAAATACTTAACAGCTCAGCTTATGACAATTGTTAAAGTCATTAAACCATTTTTGGAAAAGTGCTAAATTATAACTGTCAAGTGTGACATTTTCAGCTTACATATTGATTAATTAGCAGCTTTCAGTCTGATGATCAGAATTGAACTAATTGTAGGAATCTTGGCTACAACTTAACACACTTTTTATTCAATGGAAAATTGTGCTCTAGTTGGGCATCTCTCTTTATCCTTTATCCTTGCCAAGGTCACTCAGCTTAGCGCGCGCGGGGTGAATCCATCTAGATTTCAGATCGACCCAGTTATGGGCATTCATCATCATCAGCGCCGGCAATCCATTCCGTTCCATTCCATTCCGTCCATTCACTCATTCAATGGCACCCGCCTTCTCCAAAAGGCAATGGCGAAAATTATGCTCCGGTTGTTGGTTTTGCTGGGTACTTTATGTTGTTTTTTTTTTTGGTTCCTTTATGCTCATCAGGCGGCAACTTGTGTTTACACAATTCTCGAAGCGGGCAATCCGCACACATACTCGTCCTCTCCTCGTACGTATACGTAATATATCCAAAGTGGTTCCGAAATAACCGGAATACACGGACCCAAGTGCCCTGGGTTCCGTTAGTTAGGGGAGTCCTTCAGTCCTTCAGCAGTGAGACAATAAGGACTTTTGTCGACAGCGAAAAAGTGTAGCCTACTCACTGGCCCCAAAACGCCAGTTAGACCAAATGAAATTTGTGTTAAGCGCAAACTGACAACCTTGGTTAATGCGTACACTGCTACAGATGTGGTCAACATAATGGGAAATATAAGTAATTAAAATAGGGAATCTGTATATATAATTTTAACATAACGTGGGATTTTTAATAATATGTTTACTGTATTTTATAGAGTTATTAATAGCCAAAAATAAGGTGAAATTTATGTATTAATAACTAGTTTATTATTATCCAATAGTTGTATCTTTTTAGTTTTAAACTCAAATTAAGAGTAATATATATATTACCATTTTTTTTTGTAATTCTGACAATATAGTGATGGTGTTTAATTAATTTAACTACTTGTATTTTAATTTTATAAATTCTAATAACATACTCGTATAATACAGGATCTAATAAGAAATCTTTATGTAT
>JAJJHY010003831.1:12402115-12433061 GCA_021224005.1 Drosophila setifemur | reverse complement strand
TATATTATATATTAAATATAATATTTAATGAAAATTTGAAAATAGATATAAAAGTGTATTCTACAACATATGAAATTGAAAATAATTGGTACTTTATGAGATTTGAGATTCAAAATACCTTTATTTCTAAGAGATCACACCTGGCAAATAATCATAAATTCTTATTGTGGTTTTATCACTTACAAATTTAGAAAATAATTATTTTTTTCCATTATTGGATTTGAATTTGGCGGTCTGAAGTTGGTTCGTCAGAGTTGCCAACACATTTATTTTGATTCACTTTTGGTATATTAAGAGGTATTTTTTGTACTTTATTAAGAACTCTTAACTGACAAACGATTCACAAATATTCTTATACCAAATAATCAAATAAAACTGATTTCTGAACCACAAATATGCTGATATATTTGTGTCACATTGATATTCGTGACTGCGACATCGAAATATCAGTAACAGTTATTTGTGACTTTGACAATTTAATTAAAATGCGAGCTTAAAATCTAACATTAATGAAAAGTTATAAAGAAAGTGCAAAACAATACAAATAAATAAGAAAGTTGAGATACATGTTGTACTGTATTTATAGATTTCATACGAAAATACTCGTTTATACTTGAGTTCCTTAGTATTTGCGATTGTGACTTCTGATACTTGGTATTTTTAAGCCACCGATGGAAAGTCACTGGTTCGGTAAATATCGACCATCACTATTCTCTTTTTATTTTCTTTCCACATAATATCAGCACGCTTTTCAAACTTTTCTCGCCCGTCGGGTCGTTCGGCTAGTCAAAATTCAATAAAAAATTACCGCATGGGACGGCGATGCTTGGCTAACTAATTACCACTTAAATATCCAAATCACAAAGTGCAATCCGAGGAGGAGCGACGGGTAGAGGAACAGGAACAACAGCAACAACAACAGGAGGAAAAGAACACACCAGAAGTCCGAGAATTTTTATCGCGCGTGCGAAACTCACACACACACACACGCGTCTGGCTGACGCAAAAGCGAGGAGAGAAAAAAACGTCAACCAGGAATTGACAAAAAAAAACAAAAAGCGTGTGTGGGGAAAAGTTTGACAGGCTCTGGACTCTAGACACTGCTAGTTGTTGTTGTTGCTGCTGCTGCTGTTGTTGTTGTTGATTCCAGCGTTATCGATAGCGGATTAGCTTGGCATGGACGACGAAGTCATCGAAATCAGCGATAGCGAAATGGATGTGGAAATCACAGAAGGTGGCCTAGGAGTTGGCGACGGGGAGCAGAAGCTGCCGCAGCAGCAGAGCATCGACGTCAACGTCGGCAGCGGAGTGACAGAGGAAATTGTGCCCAAGGACGCGGGAACGTGAGTAAAACCTAGCTTTACCAATCGATCCCAAACTGTGGTATAAGGGTAGATCTAAATCTGTAGGACTAGAATCTGAATGGTGGGAATTCATTTTAATTGATTGGTTCCACAACTGCGGTCATGTTGATATTGTTTTTTTTAAATGCATTAAAACTCTTTAAAAAAAAATCATAATATGTGTCTAAGCTTGATTATTTTCCTAAACCATAAATATGATAATTAAAATTTAGTTTATCATATAAAAAAACCCTTTCAAAGCATTTTAACTCTTGATATTATCTTATAAATGCATTTATTAAACAAGAGTGTGTTTTTAAATCTCTTCATTGAATACAAATAAATGCAAGAAAAATAATTTATAAATTAAAATTATACCAATATAAAACAACTTGCTTTCATATAAAATTACCCCTTCCAAAGCATCTTAAACCCTTTCTAGTTTGACCGCCACTGTGTTTGAGAGTGTTTGTGTGTGCCTTTCGTCTGCAACGCTGTTTTATGTAATCTATTTTGCCATCTGCCCCCTTCCCCTCCCTTTCGCATCCATTTGACATGGTCATGGGCAGCAGCCAAACGTAGCAAATAAAAGAAAAACAAACGTCGGCAGAGACGCAGCAGCAACGTCAACGCCAACGCAAACGCCCAGCTGCAGTTTGATGTGGTTTTTCTTTTGTTGTTGTTATTGTATTTGTTGTTGCTAGGTGTGCCTTGTTTGCGTTTTTTGTGTTCTTATTGGAAACTGGTTTTACTTTCTGCCTAGCGCCCAGGGTTTATTTCTTTGGCTGTGTGTGTGTGAGTGTGGGAACGTTAAATTTTGAAATTCAAGATTTAATTTCACAAGTTTACCTTATTTTGAGACACAGTTTGAGAGCCATTTCCAGCTAAAGAAAAAATCATTGAAGTTTAAGATTTTTTAAACAATAAATCTGAAACGATTATTTTTTACAAAAAAAAATATCTAAATGATCATAAATAAAATTGTATATATTTTTAATTTGATTTAACCTGTTTTAAAATTTTAATGATGTTTATTTGACAATCATTGTTTTTAAAACCGGTTAAACCAAATTTAAAGAATATATACAATCTATTAAATATCAATAAAGCTTTAAATTTCTTGAAAAGGAAAGAAAATCTTAATTTAGTAAACAGTTATTTAAAGGATTACAAATTATTGAATGATTTTTAAACATTCTACAAATTTTATTGTCACAACAAATAAATGTCAGAACAATTTAAAAGCAGTTCAAAATGTAAAAGAACACTTTTTTTTTTAAATATCAAATATTCATAGTTTTTTATATAATCATATATTATTCAAATAAAAGGCTTTTGAACAGGTTACACAAAATTAAAAATATATACAATTTTTGCAATATCAAATATTCATAGTTTTGTAAAATATAATAATAAATTACTGCGAAACATCAAATTTAACTAGATAATTTGTTTGTTAAACGTCAATCTTTAATTAAATTAATAACAATGAATCATAATCAACTTTTTGCAAAATCTAGGAGAACTGGAATTTTCGGAAATGATTATTTTCCCAGCGTGTCTACGTTGTTTATTTGATATTTCCAATTCCGTACTCGCTAACCCTAACACCATTTTGGCATTTAAATTGCGCAAAGCGTAAATTTTTGCAAATTTGCCAACATAAACTGTTATAAATTTGTCTTCGCCACGCTTCATTTGCGTTTTATTTTCCTTCCCGTTGTATTCTGGAGGGTGAAAAAAGCCCAAAGCCAATTAGAATAACTATTTTATTCACTTGAATTTAATTCAAGTTGTTTCCGTGATTGGGAATGCAGCAAAAACTAAAAGCATTCGGATTGCATTTTTTGGGAATTCCAGTTGATTGCTTTGTGTCCAAAAGCAAATCAATTTTGGCTTAGAGATTTGGCTGGTTTTTTTTTTGTTGTTGTTTATTACGTTGTATCCGCTACAATTTGCGTCACTTGTTTTTGCCCTCGGTGAGTAAGTGCAAAAAATATAATATACAAGATAGATTAGATATTCAGGGGCAGTCGGATGATTGATTAAAAGGGGACATGGGATAAAACCTAATGCCATTTATTGAGTTTTCAAAGAACTGACCTGATCACGACTCAAAGTCAAGTACAGTCATTGCCATTTTAGGAGCACCTCAAAAGTTGTAGCCCCGACCTACACACAATCGCCAAAAAGTTGGCCAAAATAAATATGCCATATTTAACAAAGTGTGAATGAACTCGCGAGGAACAAAAAAGAAATAATATATAGTTGCCTTCAGCAATTATCTAATTTTTATGAGTAATAATTCTTCTTTGTTAGCTACAACTCCTAGTTAAGGTTCAAGGATTGTGGCCAACAGTGGAACATTTCTCTTGACTGCTTCGACTGACTCATTCCCATCTCAGAAAAAAAAGATGCTCTTATAATATTTTGTTGTTTTTACTTACTTGGAAACTTGACGATGATGATGACGATGATGGCTAGCGAAGGGAACCCGTTTGAAGCGAGTATCTGTAGGATGAGTCAATCTGTTGGGAAATTAGAAATGCCGACCCCGATAAATGAGAAAATGTCTATATATTCCGTGCGTGGGTATTCGTGAGCTGACTTTGAAATAGATGTGGCATAATCTATTGATTTTATCTAGTTGGAAGAGTGAAAAGGTGGTTATTACTTATTTATTTTTAGCCTGCCGTCAAGTTCAAGGTCATTTGAATGGGAAAGGAAAATGTAATACACTTGCACAGCAGCATATAATCATATAATCTAATTTTAGTTTATTTGAATTATTGCAAAAACTGGTTTGAATTATAGCAAACCTCTCACACCTTCTTGCCTAGCTGTGTTAACTTCTGACCAAGTTTTTGTTGGCCCTGACAAAAACCAATCAGCCATTATTAAAGCTATGAGTCAATAAAAAACTTTGGAAAAAGTATTAAGCTGTTATAAATCATTAGGTAACCTTCGATTAGGAGTTTGAACTGAATAATGTTTCTATTTAATTACAGATTTGGTTTCACTTTTCTGAAAACTTTAACGTTATTTAAGTATTACATATGTTTATCAGCTAAGCAACAAGCTGATTAAAGTATATAATTCTATTAGTTTACATTAGAGCTTTGTTCTATTAATTAACACTAAAAATAACTAGTGCTAATCTATATAGCTTTATCTGCTCTTTGTTAACTTGGTTATCTATCTATCTCTCGTTTGCCATTACTTTTTCTTACCCTAGATAATTTTTTTCCAACTGCTGCTCTTGAAAATTTCGCATAAGCACAGTTTGAGCAGTACTGGGCCGTAAACTAAGTGGCTAACGCTTTCGTTTCGACCCAATTACGCATTGCTCACCTCTTTTTGCCCCCGTTCCTTAAATCCATTACTCTGGCTAAACTTTTTTTTTTGCCAATCAACACGAAACTCTCGACCAACTTCAGGTAATTAGGCCCCAAACTATGTAACCCTCGAAAAGTTATTGCTCGCTAGCTACCCGCGTTCAAAGTGGGTCAATTAAATTATTGATTCGACACGGGCTTAGACAAAAGAACAAACAATGGCAGAAAAGTAAACATTAAACCCGAGAACAACTGAAAATTAGAGGCGTAGCAATTTGATTTGGATTCTCCACGAAGAGAAAGGAGATTCTTGATGATAGTGGCTTTTGAGTGGCTTGTAGACGGATGTTGTGGGCTTCTCTTGAAGACAATGGGAATAGCTTCGAATTACGTAATGCTCAGTTTGTGGGGGCTGGCGAATTACTTTTTTTTGGTCAGGTAATTTTTCAATTAAGTTGAAGATAAAACAATGGGTTTGTAGGGGGTCTTTGAGAAGTGTGCGAATCCACAAAATGGCTAAATGTAATTAGTTTTGAGTGGTCAAACAAGGTCGTTCAAGGTGGAGGTAGTTGATTTTTTTAGTCTAATATTTTGTATAATAATATTTCATATCTCACTCCCACTTAATTAAAAACTCTTCAATAATGTCTTAACTTTTTTTTAACCGGAAACTGCATTTATGGCCACTTATTTAGCAGCCTTATCCTATCGCAAACACTTAGTTTAAATGCACTGTTTGTCTGTTTAACTAGGCTAAAAACCGGTTCTCTCATGCATAGATCAATGTCAGTAAGCTTAGACTTAGTTCAGCTGTCATCTTCTACCCATGAGAGTCGCGTCTCATGTCTCGTCTTGTCTTGACTTGTCTAGTCTTGTCTTCCCTTATCTGTCTGCATCAAATTGTGGAGCCAGTTTAGCCAGTCTGCCGCCTGTTGCCAACTTCAAAGCTTGTTTTTTTTTTGCAATTGGTTACACGGGAAACTAAAAATCTTAAAATATTAGAAAATTATAAAGAAATAGAGATAATTATAATTATATGAACTAAGAATTATTCTTGCTTAATTTTTCTACTATACTATTTGGGTATTTAAATTTATGTGTGTATGAAATATTCATATTATATTCATTATCCTAAAATGTATCATTAAAAGTGTTGCATGGAAAAATATAGAATGATTTTTTTATTTAAAAAAATCTAAAAAATTAATTTATTTTATAGATATTTTATACTTTTTTAATTAAACATGCGAAACTTTGCAACTAACAATTTCATTTCAAAAATTTTCCCCGTGTATCCACAAAGAGAGCAACAGGGAGAGAGTGCATTTTGTTAAGGGGAAATTGAGAGTGTGAGAGTGTTGTAATTTCTTTCGCTCTTCGCGTTGCATTTCCATTCCATTTTCAGCCTGCGGCGGCACTCAAACTGTAGATGTTGGCAGCTTGTAAATTTGCACTCAAAATACATTGCGAACATTACAGTTGCACAGCGATTGTTGTCTGCTACAGTTTGAGTACCATGCAGTAATTAAAGCACTCCCCAGTTTGGCAGCCACTGCATGGCACAAGTATCTTTTTGTGGCTTCGTTGTATCTGATAACTCTTCAGTTTTGAGCAATTTCTCTTGAAATTGGCAAGCTTTTGTTTTATGAGCTTCTTGATTAATTTTCTTTTGTGAGTGGGGTTTTTTTTTGTTTTTTTACCACATGGCACTTGTTGCTGCAGTTGTTGGTAGTTTTAATTGCTTTGTTTGTCTGTGTCTGCACTTTCACTGGGATTTGGTTTCTGTGGTTTTTTGTTTTGTTTTTGTTTTGCTGGTTTTCAACTGCATTATAATGCACTTGTTGCAGGGGAATGTGCATTTTGAAATTGCCCTGAATTACAGCCATTATTTAGTTTTTGTGGCTGACCCAAATTTAATTTCAAACTTGTTTAAAATGGATACCAATTTGTTTGATACTCATAGTTTGTGGTTTCTTATATTTCGTTTCCTCTCACTGAACAACCTTGACTTTACTTTAAAAAACCGCAACTTTCTTCCCGCCGCCTGTCGCACGTCAAGTTCATTCTCCAGTTTATTGTTGTTTATCCATTTTTGGTGTTATTAAAAACATTAATTAAAGCTGACAGCCAGCAGACGATGCGGAATATGTACATGTCTATATGGTCGCTAGTGATCTATACGTTTATTAATGTTTTCTTTTTTCTTAAACAACGGGAAGTGAAATTGCTCGGAGATGGGGGCCCGAACAAATGATTACCAGAAACAAGGCGAATGTGAAGAAGGAAACAGGCTTAAGTGAGAGTGCAACAACTTTTGAATGTTTTCAAGGAAGAGTTTGCAACGAGTTTGTTTTTGAGTAAGGCAGCAAAAGATACATTTAACCAAATTTGGCTTCTCTTTGTACTCAAAATTTAGTATTTTAAAAAAAGTTTTCGGTCAACAAGCTCCTTATTTTTGTTGTTTTTGCTAAGTAATTGTAATTTTTTATCCACCTAAAAAATTGTTGAATTTGTTTCAAAGCGTGAGAAATATTATTTTACATTTTTCGAATTCACTGAATATTTTGTATCTTTAATGTTACGATACTTTTTGGGTTACCAGCGAGATTCTTTTGACACTAATTCGCATTTGTTTACGTATCTTTTTTTACGATCATGGCACTAATTACGTTGTGTTTGTTCAGACAAGCATAATTCCCCTGAAATTATCATTTTGCGAAAATCTTTTTGATTGCAATTCTGCTGCTGCACTCGCGCTCGCTGGCTCTCATTTCCCCCGAAGCTCTTCGAGCATTCTCTCTGGGCTGGCTCTCTCTCTCTCTGGGAGACTCTCCCCAGCTGATCGGTGCGTTGCAGTCCGTAGAGGGGATCATCAGCAGTTGACTCTCTGCCCACTCAGTCGAAGACTGCAGCGGTGCGTCGATCGACGTCGCTTTCCACGCTCGTCGCTCGTTAACGGTGGAAAATCGCAGTCGGAAAAGTTGGTCAACAAGAAATTCCCGAAAAGAGAATTTTCGCTTTGAATTGTTTGTCATCTGTCCGATGACAGGATACGGAAAAATTCGGCTGTAAATAAATACGATCAGAAAAATTAACCCGTATAATTTTGTGATGAGCCAGAAGTTTGTCCAATCGGCTACCAACCAACAACCTCAACGAGGGATACAAACTCCTATCTATATGCAGGAAAACCGATTACACAAATCGCTCGGCGAAGACAACCGTATTTTCATGAATCCGCCCCAACCAACCGACATCGAGCTGAATAATATGCTTTAGTAAGTTATAGCCTTTCCGTTTCAACCGCACCCGATTAAATGCTAACTAAAACCGTACCGAAAAAAGAGTTCACCAAAAAAAAGAACCAAAACCGCAACCGAAAAAGAATACGAAACCAAAATAAATCGCAACGTTGGCTAATCTGAACATTTGCACACTTGCAAATATATATATATTAGTATATATATATATTTGAGTGTTTTTGTGCCGTCTGGTGCCTTTTTCGCATTCTAATTTCTCTCGGTGTGTATCTTGTTCTAACATTCACCACGTGCAGAGGCGTTGGGTATTGAAAATCAATTGATAGAATCAAACCATTGAAATGTGTTGAATAATACAGCCGATGAGTTGTACAACCAAATATAAAAAGGTGCCTACGTACTTATGCTGATAATGATAAAACACCTCAATAATGGTTATTTTTTTGTTCAGTTTATCTGATTTAAAATTTATAAATAGGTCAGGTTAATGCGATTCAATGTGTGATAAAGGTTCTGGGAAGGAATCAAACCAAATCGATATAACAATACCATTTTAATTGCGAAGTAGATAACTTTTTCATACCAACGTCCATGGGAAAGTTTCTTATCTAAAAAAATATATACAACTTCAGTTACAGGGTAATTAATATCATAAATAAACATATAAATAAAATGTTGCCAGAATTTGTATATGCAAATACATTTAAATAGAAACCAAATTATTTGTTTTCAAGATTAAATGAATGTTCTTGTTCTAGATAAAAACATTTTAAAAGTAAAAAAAACCATTATACCAAATGTAATGATTGCTTCACTGTAGATACTTTTGCATCTATGCCTCGCGATGATTCATTATTTGGTCATCTCTGCCAGCCTTTGCCCTTCACACACATTTTTTTTTCTTGTTATTTCTTGCCAACCCGTCAAAGAGCATTGACCATTTCGATCAAGGCAAAAAAGAAAATCCCAGCAACACAGATAGACAAAGAGCTGCAAGCGAGGAACAACAAAAAAATCTTTTCGACATTTCTCAATCTCTTTAAAATGTCAGAGCCCAACTGGGCTGCCAAATGCAATGCCTCTCGACCATTTGCTCCTCTAATTCGGTGTCCTCCTCCCTCGGCGAGCATTTGGCGGGGTCCTCTCTCAACCGGGGGCCCCTTCTGGCACATGTGTGTTGCCCCAACTTTTTGGGGACCAGAGCTTGCTTGGCATATGGCACATTGAGGTCGCCGGCGCAAAATTCTTTTCAGCCAAAAAAATAACAACACAAAACGACAACAACAAAAACAACAACAGCAAATGCTGTCTTGCAGCATGGGGAAAATATGTACAATGCATCGCTACCGCACTATAATTTTGGATTTTGTTTTGTAGTTATCTGCTGTAGTTTTTTTCGAGTTGGGTGTGTCGTTTATTGCCCCCGACATAAATGTTTTTATGCCCGCCCATTGTTGTTCGCAGTGTGGCATAGTGGCAGGCTATGCTGTGGGCGTGCAGATTGCGTTTTAAATTGCAGTGGCATTAAATTTTGCATGCATTTTATTGCAGTTGCAGGCAAATAAATGACTCACATGGGCAATGGAAGCCCCCAGCCCCCAGCCCCTTCCTCCTTCCCCTATATTGTTACTCGGAGACTGCGATCTCCCCGAAATGCATTTCCAGTCAAGAGTTATGGACCAATGTCGTGTGGAGTGCTTCTGTCTGTATTTTCCGCTGCCGCCGCCTCCGGGGACAGTCGAAATAATTCGTTTGGAGATGCACTTCAGAGAGAGGAGAGCTCTCCTTGCTTGGTAGTAGCTCCTCTTACATCTCAACTTATGATTTACGGTTTGTTTCCATTCGATTTGGAGTCGGAGTCTAGTTTTCCCTTTAAAAATGGTATATATATTTAAAGTATTAAAGAGATAAATGTGACAAATGGGTTCAATTTGCAAACACTAATTTAAATTGATGGTATTGAACTGGTTAACTTTTCGTTGTGGGAAATTCTCTTGTTTAATACCCATTTGCCATCCATCACCATTATCTAATTGGCACCATTATTATTATCCGTTGATATCCCATTTGACCCCGCTTTAAGCACGTGTCCGATAGATACACATCTGTAGTTAAAAGCAAACTATCCGCCATCCGCACCATCATAAATCCCGATGACATATGTACGGTACGTGGTACGTGTGTATTTTTAATATTGTGTGTGCCATAAATAGCAAACAACTGACAACTGGCAGAACCTAACCGAACCGAACCCGAAGCGTTCAGCAATCCACATTTTGCCTTGTGCCCCCCGGGGAGAGCGGGGATAATGGGTCGGACAACGACCCAAAACTATGGGGCCATAAATTCAATTGAAGCAAGTGTCAATAGAACACCGACTCCTCCGACTCATCCATATGCAAGTGTTCCCCCTCCCTAACGATGGCGATGATGATGATTACCATGGTGTTAGAACTGGTGATGATGATGGTGAAGGGGAGGGGGATAATGGGGAAGGGGGGATTTGCCAGGCAACAATCAATTATGTATTTTATATTGTTTGCATTAGTTCTCAACCCACTCTTGAGCAGACAATGGTATCTAGTCTCTGGTTTCTTGTCCATTCACTGAGATAAAAGGTTGCGGGTGAAGAATTACGATTTATTGATTTTATTTAAAAGGAAGCAAAAATGTGTGTGAAATAAGATAGGTTATTTTATTTGAATAAATAAATCTTTAAAATTAATTAAACAAAATCAGTAGCCATTTTTTTTATCAAATATTTCATGGTGTTAAAAATGCATTTTAATATTCAACAAATTTAATAACTGTAGGATTAATGGTTTGTAATTTCTTAGATTAATATTAAATGGTTAATATATAATCTATAAAAGTTCCTTAAGATTAACTTTAGGTGTCACCAAAAAAATGTATCTTTGTTCTCCGAGTTTTCCAACCATTTTAAAATGCATTTTGATATTGTTTGTATTTTCTTAGTTCAAAATAAAATGTTTGATACTACATCTAATTGCAATTTCTGTCAATGAAAGTTCTCTAAGATTAACTTTAGGTAACACCAAAAAAAAATGTATCTTTTTGTTCTCGGAGTTTTCTAAACCATTTTGTTCTTTTCCGCAAAACACTTCCCAACTCGGGCAATTTGGCTTAAACTTTGGCACCGACACTTGGCCATGTTCATTAACTTTGTTATACCTCTTCTCCATCACTCTGGCGCGCCCTAGGGCTTCCTCCTCCTCTTCCTTAAGCTGGGTTTTCTTTTATTTATTGGAAACTTCTCCTTATTCACTTAAGCCTTGACGGGCTTTGGCTCTTCGCCCAGCTGGTGGAGTGGAGTACTCCGTCTCCCCCTTATTTTCGGTCGCCATTATGTCTGCACAGCATTTCCGGTTCACGCAGTTGGGGGCACAAACAACAACAACAATAACAACAGCAGCAGCAGCAACAAGAAAAACACAAAAATAAACATATACTCGTACGTATACTTGTAACCCGCATTGACCTACTGTGCGTGGTCCACGTGAATCACTATATATGGGAGAGGGTTCGGGTTTGGGTGTCCATGAGGAGGAAGGGGTATGCTATAGGGAGGGGGTATCTGTTTGTGTGTGTGTGATGGGGGTCTTGTGGCAAGCAATTTCAACTTGTGGCAGGTCATGTCCGCTGCTGTGTCTCTGCCTGCCTGCTCCAGCTCCTGCTCCTCTGCCTGCCAACTGCTCCTGCTCCTCCCTAAGCTTGTTGATGATGGGCAAACGGGTAAACTATTTGCTATGCGCTCTCGCAAAGGGCCTGTTGACTTTTTTGGCTGAATGGCGTTAACTGGAGTGGAAGTTGGTTACAGGGGAGAGCCTTAAATAAAACATTGATTTTTGCTTGGCTGAATCTTGCAAATATTTGTACTACAAGTAAATTTTATATTCAGTTTACTGCATTTTTCAAGCTTCGATTTCGATTTTTTTTTTTTGTATTTCAAAAATAAGTTTTTTTCTCTGGAAATAATTGAATTTTAAATTTAGAATTATTTATTAAATGGCAGTAATGCGTAATATAGGTTTATCAAACTGATTGTTGATTGTTGATAATAACAATTGTCAGAAATTGTTTATATAACACTTTTTAAAATGCAGACAAGAAAACAAAAATATATTTGTTAAAATAAACTTTTTTTTTAATTTAGAAATCTCCTTTAAGTTCTTCAAATCGTCTTATCTAAAAGATTCGCATTTTTTACATAATTTTTTGTAAAATGAATATTATTATTAGACAGCTTATCCTTTAAAAAAGTGATATTTATTTATCATGTTTCATCAATTATAGGCAATTGTTTTTTGGTAGATATATAATTATTCAATGGATCCAATTTTCATTTAAATCTTCCATAAATTGTTATTAATCTTTCAGTCTTCTTAAATTTGTCGAATAACTTTATTGCAGGGTATTTATGTTTTTTGAATAGCATAGCCCGGACTTTGCCTATTCTTATTGACCAACAAATGGCTGTTGGCTGGAGAGTGGCATTGTCTGTCGTATCGTTAAAGCCACCTGCAGAGAGGGTTTCCCCATCTCCAACCCCATTCCCCCATCTTCATCCCAGATCCATGCTCTTAGTTCTCTGCTCTTTCACATGCGCGCTGCACAATGCAGTTTCTCCCGCTCTCTCTCTCTCTCTCTCTCTCTGGCTGCAGGCACAGTGTGTGCAAAAAGTAAACTGCCATTGGCCAACAACAGGCAACTGCTGCTGTTTACAGCAGCAACACACCGGCAACATGGTTATGCTTTTGGCTTTCAGCTGGTTTGCTGGGTGTGCGCTTCCGCTTCTGGTCTTGGCACTGACTGAGAGTCTCTCTGTGTGGCATTGCAACGAAGTCAGCGCCATTACCAGTGGCAGCGGCAACATTAGCAGTAACTGCAACATCAACAGCACGCTACGGCAGCAACATGGGACACCCAGCACATGCTGCACCAGAAGCAGAAGCAGCATCAGTCGTTTCCGTTGGCTTCTCCAGACCACCAGCAATAAAGAAGTGTTCGGTTAAATAGCCCTTTTTGATAGCCACTTACTTTTATAGCTCGCTCTCGCGGAATGGTAGTGTAAAATCGTAGTAGTAATAATAATAATAAATCCCGAAGGGATGCAATTAATGCGTGGTTGTTAAGGACGACGGCTTCTTATTTTTATATATATTTTTTATGTCGAAAAGTAATTACATTAAAAGTCTGACTCCTCCTCCTCCTACTCCAACTCCTCCTCATCCGGCGCTCCATCCAATGCTCAATAAATTGTATATGAGTTCGGAGGAATTTACATTTCTGCCGCGGTAAGTTGAAAACACGGACTTCCTGAGGGTTGTTGCTGTTGCTGTTGTTGTTGCATTCTCGTTGTCAGAGCCAAATTTGATTTGACAGGATGCTAATGGAATGCAAACGGAGGAGCACTATCATATGGGGATATTTGGCGGAAAAGTTTGGGGCGGAAGTTTTCGTTGGAGGAGAGATAGAGGTTCGGTTGAAGTTTAGAATTTTGTGAAGTTTTCAAACTGGAGTTTCATTTACTTTATGTGGGGCCCCCGGAAGGGGGGAAACTAATTAAATGCAGAATTTATGTTCACGCATACGAACGTATATGTCCCTCTATAAAAGAGTCCTTTGCACATAAACAAATGTTCTAGAATTAGGTCGAGCATTAAACAAAAGCTTCAAGGTTTGCTTAATTAACCCTGGCATAATTTAAAAACACACAATTATGTTGAAATTCAGCAAAGAAAATATTACGTATACGTAATATGTAGATAGAATACAAAATAAACCACAAACTATTTAGGAAAGTTGATATTCAAAAAAGGAATTTAGATTTCTCTATTAAAATACATTAAATATAATAAAACATCTGAATATCCCAATTAACTATGCAATCCATCAGAATCAGAAGGAAAACCCCCTCGCTAAACCCCAACAAACATTCACTGTTCAGGGTCGATCCTCAAGTGGTCCCACTGTAGCAATTGTGCGTATCCTCGCATCCAACTATCCGACTATCATCGCCAGCGCCCCATCAAGCTGTACTTAACTGATGGATTTGACACCCCGGCAATCTACTTAGCATGATTCTTCCAGCACATGTCACGGTGCTCCGTCCAAGCTGCTCTCTCCTCGATGTCTCTTGCAAAAGTTTTGTCATCACAGGCGCTGCTCCCCCCCTGCCCCCCTTCAACCCGTTACCAATCCATGAGCCCCCCTTTGCTGGTTGTGTGCATATTCATGAGCGAATGATTATTCCGTCCAGCACTCGCTCCTCGTACGATGGCGAATCACCGCACATGGCATTCCTCGAATGTTCTTCTACCATTGACTTCGCTTATCGCGCATTGAACTCTACTGTGACCCGCTGTCACACACATATGCAAACGTACACGTAAGCACAGCAGCGGTCACAGGAATGTAACTGAGTTGTAAGTCAATATATCAGATTGTGATAGTTGGCACTGAATTAAGGAAAGCTGAAACTTCTTGAAATTTATAAACTTCATTTAACAATTGCCTTGATATTCAGTAAAAAGTTTTACTTACCTAATTATTTGGAATTTTAATTGGCTACAAATGTTTGTGCAAAGCTTAAACCTGGCTATAATGAATAGCTACTTCAACTAGTGTTGGCTATTTATTGATTTTCCATTCCACAAATAATTGCTGATAATAGACAGAACATTGAAGTAGCAGACAACCAATAAATATCCTTGAAGAAGAAAAAATTAGTTTCAACTATCAGAAAACCGATGTCTATAGCACTATTATTTCCAACGCAAATGTAATGTATACCTGCTTAAATTTGCATTGCATGCTTTGCATTCATTCTTCAGCTGCCTGTTTGTTGGCTCTTTTTTTCCGCTTTCCGTTTACCTTTTTTCACCTGTATTTTACGTGCTCTCTTCTTTTTGTTTTTTGCTGCATTCAGGTGGTGGAGTCGGCGGATTCCCTTTGCGGGCTTTATTTATCTAGCTGGGCTTTCATGTTTTTTGGGTGCGGTGCTGGTGGAGGAGGACCTCTCCTTGGCTCTCTCTCCTGCCTAATTTAAATCAGCTCTTTAGCGGGTGTTTAGTTTTCTATTTTTCTTGTTGTCTGCTGAAGTTTTTCACCGCCCCGCCGATTCTCTTTCATTGAAGTTGAATTGCAAATGCAGGCGGGGGGTTGCCTGCTTTTTGGGGCAGCTGTTGGCAGGGGGGATGGGGCGGGGCAAGGGGAGCAGCTTTGGAGGATCCCTAACAAATGGCTTTCTAAAATGTTGCCCAATCAAGCGCGAACGAATTTTTGACTTTTATGGGTTTCTCTAATTGTTATGCAAACTGCTGTTGGCTCCATCGCGCTTCCACTCGCTGCTTCCCCAAGATGCCGCAGCCCGCCATCCGCCGGCCTGGCCCCCGCCCCGTTTTGCCCCCATTTTGCGGTTCAAGCCGCGACCGCTTCGGCAAGTTATGGCAGCAATTAAAAGTTTTGTGCTGAGCACTTGAAAAAATGCCAAAACCTATTCCAAACCGAACCGAACCGAACCCCAACCAGACCAGACCAGACCACCCCTTCTGTTCTCCTTTCGATTTGGCTTTCTGTCTGGCGGAGAAATTTTCGTATATGCTGATTATTTATATCTACAAGTAGCAGTTACACAAAGATATTTCTTGTTTGAAAGTATTCACACTTAATTGTGTTTAAATTGTCATATTTACCTCATAACTAATAATATTTTACAGTATCACAAGGATAATCATTTATAGCGGCAATTATCAGATAATTATATCCTTCTCCTTTCGATTTTGCTTTCTGTCTGGCGGAGAAATACTATTATTTATATCTACAAGTTGTAATTACACAAAGATATTTCGTGTTTCAATTGTCGCATTTACCTCATAATTAATAATATAGAAACTTTATACGAGTATTAGATTCAATTATTTGTATGCTCAATAATCAGAAAGTGATATCCTTTCCTAATTTAATTTAATTGTAAACACTTCTTTTAAGTACTTCAAAGTTATATGAATCAAATATTTGATTTTCATTTACCAAATACCAATTAGCATTGTAAAAAGAAAAAGTTTTGCTCTCTGTTTGGCAGAGAAATTCGGTTTATTCACATTATTTATATCTTCAAATAGTAATTACTCAAAGTTACTTTGCATTTCAAAGTATTCACACTTAATTGTGGTTAAATTGTAGCATTTACCTCATAATTAATAATCAACAAGCTGCAAGCGAGTCTCAAATTCAATTATTTGTATACATAATTATCAGCAATGATATCCTTTCTATAATTGATTTAATTTCAAACACTCCCCCTTAAATATTTCAAAGTTTCATGAATCAAATATTTACCATTTAAAAGTCAACAGCATAGAATATTACCTTTTTGAATATTTTCCATGCATATTTCAATGCATTTATTTTTGTGGGACATATCACCAATATAAGTTTGCTGCCAAAGGAAACTGAAACCATAAGCAAATAAATAAAAACCGAAACCCAAACTCAAACCCAAACCGAGAGCAAATAAATAACAAGCAGAAAAATAAAATCGAGAATAACAACGAGCCGAGCATAAAGCACTTATGCCCCATAATGCCGGCGACAATGCTCGCCAAAGTACAGTGAAAACTCTGCCTGGCAAAACTCCAAATGTATGCTGAGGGCGACGGGAAGGGGAAAGGGGAGAGAGGAAATTTCTTTGGCTTTCGGGATTCTTTGGCGCCCGCATTAGTGTCGCCCTATTGGCGGCCATTGTGATGCCATAATTTCTTGCCCCATTTGAGTGGGGCGCAGGTTGTTGCACTTCCCTCAAATGAAGGAAAAAATTGCGGCTTGGGGATGGGGCGGACAGTGTGCTAAAAACGGGATGGAAATGAATGAATGGGAGTGGAAATTGATCGGGGATGCGGAAGTTACTTTCGAGGTGACTTATTAATTGCGGGAAAAGCTTTTGGCTTTATAATATTTCTGCAAAAATAATTTAACTTTGGGTAAAAAATATTCTTTATTGGAAGAACCATTTTTTCCCAAAGTCAACTATTTTGTAATATGTAAATGTAATAAAAATGCATATAAAATGTATCTGCTTTTATGCAAATAAATTCTTTTGAACTGAATAAATAATCTTACATCAAAATGTCAATAAAAGTTAATACAAAAAAATATCTCATTTCAAGTGAGAAACTTCGCTGAATTTGTTTGATGATTTTGTCAGCTCAAAATGCATTATTACAACATCACTTTCCAAAAGTAAAATAATTTGTTGTTATCCAAACAAAAGTATCTATTTCATGCAAATGAATTCAATAAATAATCACATATATATCTCAATTAAAATTGATAGAAACTTATCCCGATTTATTTAATGAATTTATGAGCTGAAACTTTCTACCAAAGTAAAATAATTTGTAATATGTAAATTTCACCCGAAACCACATCAACAGTATCTGCTTTCCTGGGAATAAATTCCGAATGTGTGAATTGAATAAATAATCGAGTAAATCTCAATTAAACTGAATTTAATATCCTGTAAGTGATTGACGATGTTGTGGGATCCAAAATGGGTTATTACGACGTCACTTCCAGCTAAGCATTTCGCCTCACTGTGCCTCTTTTGGTAAGACGTCTGGCCCGGAGAGCCAGCGGATTACTTCCTGTTGCTTTTCGTTGTGCCATTTCATTCCGCCTGTTTTGCCACATTTCTTGACTTGAGCGAAGAAGACGATGGAGACTCTTCTTCCCCCGCGGCGACTTCTTGACGGAATGACGGCATGAAATTAAAAATTCAAATTATGTAGACCGACTGGTTCTTTTGTATGTTGTATTGCTGTATTGCTGTATAGCTGCATAGCATAGCAAAGCTGCAAAGCCCCAAGGATTGACCAGGCAAATTGCTTTCCCCTCTGTACTTGCAGCATTGCCGAAGAGAAAAAGAAGCTGGGCAACGACCAATACAAGGCACAGAACTACCAGAATGCTCTCAAGCTCTACACGGACGCCATCTCGCTGTGTCCGGACTCGGCCGCCTACTATGGCAACCGGGCCGCCTGCTACATGATGCTGCTGAACTACAATAGTGCCCTGACCGACGCCAGGAATGCCATCCGCATCGATCCGGGCTTCGAGAAGGCCTACATCCGGGTGGCCAAATGCTGTTTGGCCCTCGGCGACATCATCGGCACGGAGCAGGCGGTCAAGACGGTTGCCGAGCTCAACTCGCAGAGCACGGCTTTGAGTGTGGAACAGGCGGCGGTCCTCAAACTCCGCCAACTGGAGGCCACCATCCAGACCAACTACGACGCAAAGGCATACCGCAATGTGGTCTTCTACCTGGACGGTGCTCTAAAGCTGGCACCCGCCTGCTTGAGGTGAGTCTATCCTTTCCGTATTTAAAGGGGAGGCTGCAGTTCAAATACCCTGAAATTAAAGTAATAATAAAGCAACTTTTCGTGGCAATTAAAATTGTTTAAGCCTTTTAAATATTTATTCGTTATTCCTTCCCCTTAAGGGAAGGTTTTAGTTCAAAGTCCTGTAAATAAAGGGAATTTCAGAATGTATTAAAAAACAATATATTTATTTATTTAAAAAGTAATAATTAAAAGTTATGGCTTAATCCTCCCAAGAAAATGATTCAAAATTATAAAACCCAAACTATTTAAAGACTATTACAAAATTTCGATGACCTTATAATTTTTCTACTTTAAAAACCATTTTAAACTTTAGTTTCTCTTAAGGCAGGTTTTAGTCCAAAGTACCGGAAATTAAAAGCAACTTTTTGTGGCAATTAAAGTTTTTAAACATTTGAATATTTATTTGTCATCCGTTCCTCTTAAGGCAGGATTCCAGTTCAAAGTCCTGATAATTAAAGGAACTTTTGCATTTATAAAAAACAACTTTTTGTGGCTTTTACAGTTTGTAAGCATTATAAACTTTTATGTTTAAAAATTTCGGTTAGCCCTTAATAAAAAAGTGTTCTAAAACATAAAACTACAATTTTCCAAAACGAGAGCCTTATACATTTAATTTTAAGGACAGCTTTAGTCCAAAGTCACGGAAATTAAAGAAGAATTCGGAATATTTTAAAAACCACTGTTTATGTCATTTTTAATATGTTAATTTTTAACATAAATCATTAATTTCGCTGCTCACTGAACAAGGTGATTCAAATAGAAAAAAACCAAAAAAAAAAGAAGGTTAAATGCAGATGCATTTGCTCCTGTGAAATAACATGTAAAATTTGCCCACGCATATTCAACACATTAAACATGAACACAAAGGTTGATTTGTAATCGAATTTGACAAATAGGCTCCACTATATAACATTATCAAATATCAAGGATTGCGCAAATTAATTGACAACTGCCCACGCTATTTGACAGATATCGCCTGCTGAAAGCCGAATGCCTCGCACTTTTGGGCCGCTGCGATGAGGCATTGGACATTGCCGTGGGCGTGATGAAGCTGGACACCACCTCGGCGGACGCGATTTACGTGAGGGGATTGTGCCTGTACTACACCGACAACTTGGAGAAGGGCATCCTGCACTTTGAGCGCGCCCTGACCCTCGACCCCGACCACTACAAGTCCAAGCAGATGCGCAGCAAGTGCAAGCAGCTGAAGGAGATGAAGGAGAACGGCAACATGCTCTTCAAGTCGAAACGCTACCGGGAGGCGCATGTGATATACACGGATGCCCTGAAGATCGACGAGCACAACAAGGATATTAACTCGAAATTGTTGTACAACCGAGCCTTGGTCAACACCCGCATCGGCAATTTGCGCGAGGCTGTGACCGACTGCAATCGCGTCCTGGAGCTGAACGGGCAGTATCTGAAGGCGCTGCTGCTGCGCGCCCGCTGCTACAACGACCTGGAGAAGTTCGAGGAGGCGGTGGCGGACTACGAGACGGCCCTGCAGCTGGAGAAGACGCCGGAGATTAAGCGACTGCTGCGCGATGCCAAGTTCGCGTTGAAGAAGTCGAAGCGGAAGGACTACTACAAGATCCTGGGCATCGGCCGCAATGCCACCGATGACGAGATCAAGAAGGCGTACCGCAAGAAGGCCTTGGTGCATCATCCCGATCGGCATGCCAACAGCAGCGCCGAGGAGCGCAAGATGGAGGAGCTGAAGTTCAAAGAGGTGGGCGAGGCGTACGCCATCCTGTCCGATGCCCGCAAGAAGTCGCGCTACGACAGCGGCCAGGACATTGAGGAGCAGGAGCAAGGTGAGTTTATAGTTTATAACAAGCATGTTTACTCATTTTAATAATATATATATTTTTATTTAATTCCAGCCGACTTTGATCCGAATCAAATGTTCCGCTCGTTCTTCCAATACAATGGTGGCGGCCGAAATTCCTCGTTCAACTTTGAGTTCTAGGAGCCAGCTGGTTTTGTTCAACACCGCCACACAGAGAAGAAGACGACTCCCATTCTGCCTCATCGGAAGCCAACGCGACCCAACACAGCAACGCACAATTTTCGAACATTATTTTGCATTTTATTTCCTACCCCCCAGAAGACACCCCACAAATGCGTTTGTTTATCTTACCAAAACAATTACAAACAACTAAAAAAAAACACAGCTAAATGTTATCGAAATTTTATAAATCAAAGGCAAATTCCTAGTGTATTTGCACCTTTTTTAATTTTTTTTGTAAAATTCATTTCGGCGACATTGAACCAACCAAAGTAATTGATGAGAAATATGTTAGGAATGAAAGGAAAGGAAATATATACCATGTTGCTATTATCCAGTTGTTGTTGAGTCGCATTTGCCTCTGCGTTCGGATTGTTTAGAGGAGGAGTAGCTGATTCATTACTGATTAACAAATGCGTAGCCTTATTGTCTAACCAATATTACTTTTACTCATTAAGCCAGACACTTAAGTTATGTTTTTTAAATTACGAATGAAACAAAATGATGTTGAAAGCAAACACACAAAAGCCCACAAAACCAATCAAAAATTAATATCGCCTCTGATTTAGTAATTATTTTGTGTAATTTATATAATGGAGAAAGCATGTGAAGCGAAAACATCAAGTAAACATAGTAAACAAGGTAAATTTTGTTGTTTTTCGAGAACTTTTTGGTAATGGGAAGCAGAACGGCAATTAAAAAAATTCACTTTTTTTGAATTTTATTCCAATTGGGTTAATTTTAGGACGCCGCCTAGCGGTCATTTCTGGAAGTGAAATTTATTTGCGCTGCATACTTTTGGGAGTGTACGTAAAATGTTTGTCGAATCCAAGTAAAATAGAATGTAGAGTTGGGCACAGTTTTAGAACAACTGATAAACCAAGTGCTAGAGTAATTAATGAAATGTATATTTAACAGCAATATGCATTGTTCATAACAACACCTACCAGAAATGTTAAGTTTAACAGCATTTTGAAAGTAATAATTAAATCCCAACTTCAGTCAGTGCTTCTATAACTGTGGTCTCCAATGTAGACTTCTTATTTACATGCATTCGACGCACTTTACTCAATAGTAATAAACTTTCAATTATGAGCCATAGATGGCGGTGGAAACCATGTAGAATTGATTGTAATTTTAAATAAAATAAATAGTAACCACTTTTTTAGATTCCCCCTATTTAAGAGATTACATTAAATTTTAATTTCAACCGCTATTCTAAAAAAACGCACTACATAATGGAGCAGCCCTTGCAATTCCCTTTATCACACAAATAAAAAACGGCTTTTACAATGCTTGTCAGACAAATAGGTACACACATTTATTTACGTTTTTTTAGCTGCTGTTTACACATTCACAATAAAACGAATTTTGGTTTATTTTCCATACGCATACGCACTCTCTCACACACACGCTCGCACATCGATGCCCAAAACGAATTCTCGCTAATTTTACAGACAATTAATTTATACACATACAATTTTCCATTTTTTTTTTACACTTGACTTTTGTTTGCGGCATGGACTTTTGTTGTTGGTTTCGCTTCCTTTTTTTTCAATGTTCATCTAGACTAAGGTAAAAACTACGGCTAAAAAACGCAGCAGCAGCAAAAGCCGAGCTGCATTTCGTCATCATCATCATCGTTAACTAACCATCTATCTCTTTCTCTCGTTTATGTGACTAACTAATTTGCCCATATTTTCATTAGGTTTAGGTATACGTACATACATACATATATATATATATATATATTTATATAAATTAATTCAATGTTTCTGTTTTTTGCTCTGCTTTGCTTTGCATATAAAAATAAAAACTACTTAAATATTATGCAAAAATCATTAGGACCTAAAAAAATAAACACGAAAATGTACAATAATATATTATAATATTTTGTTTTTGCGTTTGCATTTTGTTGTTGCCTTTGTTTTTTGTTGGTTGTTTTGTTTCTTTAACGAACTAGTGACGACAGTATTTGTATAATATAGGTAAAAGTTTGCGGTTTGCTTGACGTTGGTTGGTTTTTTGTTAGTTGGTTTTTGTTGGTTTCAGTTGTTGGGTTTTGGATTGGTGACTTTTCGACGACCAGACTTAAGTGACTAAGAAAACATCTTTGTTTCAAAATAAGGTACAATGATATATATCTATATATATTTATCCATTTACATCGTCCGTTAACATCGCCGGTTCAGCTCTTCGGGAACTTGAGTTTCAGTAGTGCCCAAAAAATAGGGAGCCTTGACTTTTTAGCAGCCGCTTTTTTCATTGTCTTTACAATAGTTTCGCATACTTTTCTCTCTGTGTGTGTGTGTGTTTTGTTTTTATATATTTTCGATTTTTGTTAGAGCGAGGTCTATATATCGAGCTGGAACCAATCAGCAAATCGGATAACACCCAGAAGTGGACGATCGTCGCCCCGAAAGAATCTATATAGCTATCAAAACATGGCAAATGCTTGTTCTCCCCTTGTTCTCCCCTTCTTCTCCTTGTTCTATTTCGTTTATTGTGTTATTGTTTATGGTCTATGTAAAGTGTATTTTATAGGTAATACTGAGATTCTGCTAGTTAGATGTCTCAGGTAAATTGCGACCCCGTTCCCAGACCCACTCTAACCCTATCTAGTGTCTATTTAATGTATTTTAATATTGAAGTTGTGGACAAAAGCAGCCCTTCGAACAGAATAGAAAGTAACTTTGGTTTGCGTTCAATGTTTCGTTTTGTATTTTATTCCCGGGCAGATGGATGGATGGATGGAAACTGAATGAGTTGCGGATTTCTAAATTTATATATTAAATAAATTAAATTATAAAAGTACACATATATATATTAAAACCACTTTTCGATTGAAAAGATCTTCCTATGAATATTCGTTGCAAATTGAATTTCCGAATCAAAAAATTGTAATGAAAAAAAAGAAAAACTTGATATACACTATCCGAAATCGCATTCAATATCCATCCCAGTGACCATCTCTCCCCTATCCCCCAATAAGTACCTTTCTCGACCGTCGTCTCCTCACCCTTTTTAACCTCCTCCTAAGTAACGCTGCCCCTGGTTCGCAAAGCTTTGTACATACACACAAGTGGTGACCCCGATCCTGGCCAAACTAAAAATAAGTTGTACTGTTTCTGTATTGTTTTTTGTTTTTGTTTCTTGTTTCTTGACTATTTCGTACAAATGGAATTGCCCTCGCTGCAGTTAACAATCTATTTGCCATGCTGACCGGTGGCGGCTGCCGCCCCCAGCCGGATCTTGCTCAGGCCCACGCCCACACCCATACCCAGTCCGAATCCCAGACCGATGCCCGAGTTGGGGCCACCACTTGGCTGACCCGCCGCCGCCGTCCACTTCTTCAGGCGCCACTGTCACTTGGGCTGGATCCGCGCCGAGCGTTCCAGCTCGTTGAACTGCCCGTAGTAGAGCACCTCGCTTATAAGTTTCTCCGCGATGATCCGCTGCGTCCGATCCATGGTCCGCAGCTTCATCGACACGTTCGATCCAATGAAGTCGCAATCGTCGCGATTCAGGGACTCACTGTAGAAGGCCGAGGCAACGGCGGCCTGGGCCGAGGCACTGCTCTTGATGTGGCCGGGACTGGCGGCGGATTCGGTGGCCTCGTCATTATCGGGATCGGGATCCTCACCATCCGACATGCTCTCCCTGGAGCCCAGCAGCGAGTTCATCAGCATGTGACCCGCACTGCTCGCCTCGGTTAGTTTGCGCATATTCAGAGGCATGGCAGTGGAGGCGGTGGGATTGGTGGCATTCACGGCTGCATCACTATTCCGCGGTGGCAGGACGAAGGCTCCAAAGTTGGCCTTGGCCTGGGCCACCCTCAGATCCTGGGCCATGTCCACCAAAGGCAGGCGGCTCTCCTCCCCCGCCGAGCTGTAGGAACGATGCGATTCGGGCGGGGGTGGAGGTGCGACATTAGCTGACTGGGCATGGAAATAGTCCACCAGCTCCTGCTTGATGTCCAGCTCCTCGTGCCCATGGTGGGTGGCAAGTTGTTGTTGCTGCTGCTGCTGCTGTTGCTGTTGCTGCTGGAGGTGGTGCGGATGCGAGTGCGGATGCGGAATTGGATGATGATGCATCTGCTCATGCGCCTGCCGGGGGGTGACGGCTCTGGCCGATGCCGGACTACTCAGCAGGTGGTTCTTGTGCGCCTCGTGCATGTTGGTATTGGGTATGGGACTCGAGCCCGTCTCACTGAGGGCTCTCTCCGATCGCATGGGATCGCCGGTTGGACTACCGACTCCCTCCCTACTACTAGAACCACCGCCGGGACCCGCTCCGCCCGGTGATCTCCTCTCCACCTTGGCGGCCAACTGACCCAAGGCAGCCGCTGCTGCCACATCCTCCTTGCTGTTGTTGTTGTCCTCGTTGTCCGAGGTGTCCATGGTTTTCAGCGGACTCGGCTGGAAGTCGCTGCTGCTGCTGCCTCCCCCACCTCCTCCTCCGCCACCACCGCCCCCGTGGTAGCTCATCGGGAGCGGTACTCGCAGTTGTTGGGGCGGCACATTTCCACCTGGACCCCCGCCTCCTCCTCCTCCTGTACTACCTCCTCGGTCCGAGCCGCCACCGCCGGAACCCGATATCGGCGGCGAGTACTGACCCGTCGTATTCCAACTGTCCAACGTCTGACTCTGGCTCGCTATCAGCATGGGTATGTTGAGGCCCATCTGGAAGAAGGAATCGGAACGAGAACGAAATGATTTAGATAAGGTTTGCCTGTCCAAAGGTCGCCCCAGCATGTTCCGACTTTTCGTCATCGTGACGCAGTCGAAAGATTGGCCCCCCGAGATAAGTTGCGCCACTTGAGGAACTAATAAGACCCAGAGTCATCAAATTACGCAGAAAATTTAATTAAATGAACACGCGTTAAAAGGCAAAGATCAAGTCATATTCTTGATGGACATTAGCACTAAAGATCAACCAAATGAATTTATTATAATCTTAAAGAAAAAATTGTTACGTTTCGATTGTTACCATTTAAGTATACGTTAATAGAAATATTAAAACCGAGATTGCTATTTCAAAATTACTAAGTATAACAAAATTAATTGACAAAGATATTGACCCATAAAAAGTAACAAAAATCTTGTATTTAATGCGACAATCAAATCATATTTAATATCATTATATTTCATTATTTTTATGTATTCAAGATTATTCAAGAATTTTTTCCAAAAATATTAAGTATACGTACAAAACCGAAATTTTCAAAAAATTGTTTTCTTAACAAATTGTAATTTACTAGCTTTAGCTAAATTAACCAGCAAAGATGTGATTATTAAAGTAATAATTTTATTTGAGCCAAAGATAACGTTATATTTTATATAATGAATATATATTATAAAAGAAATAACTACTAAAATTCGAATGTATACATTTAAACAGACCAATAATATTAAGTATACGTTACTCGAAATTTCCGAAAAGATTTTGCTTAATAAAACCCTAACTAATGAAAATAAAAAAATTAATATGCTACGAAATTGCAGTCACATAAATTTAAAAAAAAAAATTTCTTCAATTTATAATTAATTGAATACAGAATCCTTCGAATATTTCCAGAGAATATTTATAACTATAATTTCTATTCTAAAAAAAATATTCGTATAAACTGCATTCTTAAAACTTAAATTAAATATTGTCAAATATTAAGTTGGTTACTTTCTTTCACAATTTTTGTGGGAAAAATGTATCCATTCCTTTTTACAATTTAACACTCCCAACAATATTAAATAAAATATGTCTCCAAAATATAGATCATTTCTAAGTTTACTTTCCATTTCTACCAGGTAACCTCCGAATTGGTTATCTTTTCCTTCTTATCTGCTCCTCAGAGAAGAGTCTGCTAATAGCCAATGACGCGGGAATGACGCTTTTCGTAAGTGTGAAACTAATAAATGCCAGAGATATCAAAGACATAAGATTTCAAAAATCTAATTGTAATGATGATCGGATGTGAATGGAAATTGTGTGGGCTCCACTTAAGGTCTCGTGCTGGAGTTGGTTTTTAGGAAAATCATGATGGATAATGATTTCTTTATCTGCTCGTATTCCGATAATAGGGGCGACAAAGTGGGCCACAAGTTTAAATCTAATAAATGCTCAAGATAGCGCCGAAAATTAATTCAATAACTAAACCGTAATCATGACTTCAGGGAAAATATCAACAAATCACCGTGACTAAGCTCTTAATTAGGGTCTCGTGCATGAATTTTTTGTTCAATCATCATGGATAAGCAAAATAGTATTATTCATTAATGGAGAATCACGTGAATAAAATTTGTATATATTTGCAGCTAAATGTTCTATTATTTCTTAAGACATTCTCATTTAAATTTATTGAAATTTTTTTTAAGTCTGCGAATCGTTTTGGTGAAATAGTATATGGAATTTATAATTTTTGGTTTATATTTTTTTTTTTAATTTATGGAATTAGTAACAAAACATATTTGCTTTTAATTTAATTCCCTTGACCCTGAAATCTTTATTTATTTCCGAGCTCAGAGAAATTATTTAGAAATTGTATCTTTTATTTTTGCAAAGCGCCAAATTCCAATGCCGGTCGAATCCCCCTTCGAAATGTTGTTTTCAGCAAAAATCAAAACATAAATTAAAATCAAATTTTGAAGCCCAAAGTCTGACCAAATTATGATAATAATGTTAAATAAATAATAATTTGAGCGCTCAGATCGTGTTTTTGTTTTGGTTGTTATTTTTGTTGTTTTCTTTTTTATATGGCAAACACACGAAGCTCTCGAAACAATTAACCGCAAAAAAAAAAAACAAAAGCGAACACAAACACAAACGCAGGTGCCAAAGTGCGCGAACTGCCCCAAAAACAACCCCATTTGCCCCTTCCAACTCACATTTGCTGGATTATTGGCGATTCTTTGATGCATTCCCGGCGATCGCAGGCCATTATTTATATTTATATTTCTATTGTTGCTGTTGTGATAATGCATCTTCCACTGATCAGTTATCGGTTATCGGTTATCGGTAACAATCGAATTAATTCCGTGTGTTTACACTTGTTGTTATTGTTGTTGTTCCTCGGGGCTTTTTTTATGTGTGTTTTGTGTGTGCGAAAGCGACGACAACGCGACTCGAACTCGTAATATTTTTGTCCGAAATTATTCTAGCGGCGTAGTAAAAATTTTCGAACAGCCGCGAACAACGTGTGAGAGCGCGAGCGGCACAAAGAGAGAGAGCGTGGGAGAGGAACTTAAGCTTAGACTTAAGAGAGACGAACTTTTAAGAGAACCTTCCGTTCTTCGATTCACTTGTTTTCTGAGTCACTAAGAGTCACCAATTATCTGAGGATAATTTAAGGGTTTCTTGATCTGATCAATGGGAGTAATAGATATCGGAATAATATATAGCGAACTGAACTCTATAACTATAGATCAAAGTATACATTTGGTTTACATTTTTTCTACATAATTCATTATTTATATGAATAAAAAAAAAATAACAAAAATAAGAAATAACAAATCACGTAGGTACAAAATCGGACTAAGAATCAAATTCGAATCGGCATGAATAACTTTCTATAAATGGAACATCAGTTACATCATCCCTAAAGCGACTTTCGATGACTGAGTGGAAAAGAAATGCCAAAATAAAAAACAATGCAGTATCAATATCCACCGATTTTGTTTGCCTTCTTTAATAACAACATTTCGCAAATGTCAGCAATATTTGGCAGAGAGCAGGCACTCTCTCTCTCTCTCTCTCTATTAAAGAGAGAGAGGGAAAGCAGCAAGTGCCGAGAGACAAAGAGAGGGCGCCGCTATTAATGGTCATTAGCATTAACCTACCCCACGTTTGGGGTCTCCACACAAAAATAAGTCAACCACAACTACAATGAAGTTTAATGTGGTCGGTCAGCGGCGATCAAAGAGTGCGCGCCTTCTCCCTCCCACCCGCCATATCCAGATGGCGCCATCTCACTCTGTCTGCGTCGATCTCTTTGATTTTGTCATGTCTTTCGGTTGTGTTGTTGTTTTTGTTGTTTTTGGTTTCTGTTGTTTTTGTTCGTCTTCTTTACATTTTCTTTGTCTGCTGAGTTATGGCGCCTAGAACTTTCCATAAAAAAAAAACAGCGAAAAAAAAGAAGAGGACAAAATATCAAAGAGCCGATGGTGGAATGCTCTTTGGCATTTTAAATATTTATATTGTATAGTTATATATTATATATAATATTGTGCATTCCTTTTGGAAAGCATTTAAATAAATACTCGCAAGAATGCTGTGTGCTGTGCATTAATTTTTGCAATCACACAAATTTCGCATTTCGTTTGTGAATTTATGAATATTTTCTTTTCGTTTGGAAGACAGAACAGACTAAAATCTAATTCAAATGTTGTTTATTGGGGCATCCCAGGAATATGAGAGAGTTCAACCTGGGTTGTTTATTTGTTGTTGTTGTTGTTGTTGTTGCCTTCGCTGCTGTTTTTAAGTTTAACTCCTGCCTCCCCCCCTCCACCCCACCCCCCCTGTCACTATCTATGTGCGTCCCTTTCCCGCACGTTGTTATTATTGTTGCAGCTGCTTTTGTTGTTTACGCATTCAGAGCGGCATGCGAGTGTGTTGTGTGCGTGTTTGCATGTCTGTATTATTATTTTGTTAAGGCAAATAAAATAAAACAGACAAGAGAATGAACTCGCTCTCTCTGCCTCTGCCTCTCCCTCTCTCCTTCCCGTTCCCTCTCTCTGCATCTACGTGCGTTTGCTTGTGTGTGTGAGTGTGTGTGTGCAACTGAAAAATGTAAACAAACTGATTATCATCCAATCCAATGAATAAATAACACACTACACAAACTACGCGTCGTCGTAGCTGTTTCTACTCCTTTGGCACGAAATGCCCCCCCCCCTCTCCCACTCTCCTATAACCGCCCCGTCTCTCTCTAACCCCATCTCCACCCCTTACCACCCCTTTTCTCCTGACCACCTAGTCACATTTGTCGCGAGTTCCCTCTCTCCTATATACAGTAAAGCTTCTTTAAATGAATTAGATAATTTCGATAGCCATAAATTCTGTTTTGGTTAAAATGCAGCTAAAGAAATTGTATATAAATCAAAGAAAAAAGTTTCGAAATAAAAATATAACTAAATGTAAGTTCCGTTATATATTTTTTCGTTTAGTGTATTTTAAAAATATTCGAGAAATGTGTTAACAGCCATTAAAACTATCTTTTAGTTTTGATGTACAAAATAGTTGTTAATAGTTGGTTTCAACATAATTAAAATATGCTAATAAATCGCTGTAACTTTAACGTTTTCTAACTCAAATAAAATAATATTGTGATAAAAAAAATATATATATTTCTTTTATTATTATAATATAAAATACAAATACAATTTTTATTTTTAAACTCAAAGTCATAACTTCAATTTTTTTGCATATATAGATCTACACCTCTTCCTAAAAATTCCTTAATACAAATATGGCAAAAGTATTCTTATTACAAAATAAATACAAAATACAAGTTTATTGCACTGCATACCGCCTGTATCTGTATCTGCTGCTCACGCAAATGTTTTTGAAGTACGACGGCGATATTTTCACAAAAGCGCACACACAGCGGCGGCAGCAAAAACAACAAAAACATCAGCAACAACAACAACAACAACGGTACAAGCAACAACAAGAGTAACTGCTACACTAACATTAATGAAACTGCCATGAAAACCGCAAGCGCAAGCGCCGCACACAATACCCCCAATCCCCTATTTTTCCACCCAAACACCCCCAACCCCCTTTCCCCTTCCACCATCCAACACCCGCCACCCATGCAATGGAAGGGGGATTTACACTGGCCGGGGAGTCGTAAAATTAACAGTGGAACAAATTGCAATTGAAAATGCATTGCGGTATTCGCAGCGTGTGCTTTTGTGTGGCGTTGGTTTGTCACCTGGCAGGTGCCACTTCTAGTGGCAGTGCCAAAGTTGCCAATTCTCAGCGCTAAAACCTAATCCTCTAAAAAGCTTTTCTCCTGGGGCAGAGAATGTGTTCTACTATTGGAAAGATACTTTTAATGAATTTTCACAATGCAATTTATAAGTTTTGAAAACACAAAATTTATTGCTTCGATAAATAAACTTTAGATAGAAAAATAGGAATAATTAAAAAAGAATACCACACAATTATTTAAACAATTATTTTGGATATATTCGAAATTATTAATAAATCTGTGAAATCGACTCAGAACCTGCAGCATTTTTATGAAATTTAAATAAGAATAATGTGAAATTTTAATAAAAATATTCTAAGACAATAAATAATAACTATTAGCACCTTAATTAATTATAAAACAAATCTTAATTGAACTACAAATTTAAGTAAGAAAAATCTAAGACAATAATTAATAACTATTAGCACCTTAATTAATAATAAAACAAAATTTAATTAAACCAAAAAACGATTCATAAGTTATTGCAACCCAAGTACAGCTATTTTGTATGTTAATTTAAATATTTTCAATTACCTAAAAAACCTAAACTAAATTAATAAATGAATAAGAACTGTTTCCCATTCTATGAAATTTATTTAATAATATAATTGT
>JAJJHY010003831.1:12381180-12394989 GCA_021224005.1 Drosophila setifemur | reverse complement strand
TATTTAATAGAATATTAATAGAATATTTAATTTAAAAAACCTTCAATTGAATTGGGAATTTATTTTATTAAAAAATAGCTTTTAACAAATTATTTATCGCCTTTTAAATCAACATATAAATTTGATCTCTAATTTACACCATTCCATTTTATTTGTTTAAAATAATATCCAATAGAATCTTAATAGCATTTTAAATCAATATTTAATGGCCATAGGTTGACCTAATTTCAACACATAAACACATAAATATCCTCTATTGAATTAAGAAATATTTCCATTACAAGATCGCTTTTTAACATATACATATAACTACTTTCAATTACCATTAGTACTTTATGTTATGGGATCATAAAAAAATAACATTAGATACGAATGATTTTTAGTCAATTTCCGATGGAAATATTTGTCTTAATACCTGGAAAAACAAGTTTGACTCCGACCCCAACGACTCATTCACTCATTTCATATTTCTAACTTTGCAGGGTTTTTCCCGCTGGTCAAAACAAATCCACGATCCGCCCCTGGTGCGGAATGATAAGATGACTCACCCCGTCGCCGGACACACTCATTCACCATTTGGAAGCGTTTTTTTGTTGTACTTTTCAGCGAACTGTTTACGGCCAAATACGCGCAATCGAAGCGATCGCTATTGGTCATTATTTAATACCAACTCATTCAGTTAACAACACTCGACGACAAACATTTCGAAGGGGTTCGCGAGGTGCTAATCAGAAATGGGAAATTTTCGAGCCAACAACTAAGCATGGCCGAAAGAAAAAACCAAAAACCATCATCATGAGGAACTGAATTAGGTCTCTCTCTCTAGGGTTAACTTGTTAATTGCTTTGGTTTTTTATTTGATTTCGCATCTAATTGATAAACTGAAAGTCCATTGCGAAAAATTCATATGACATTTGCTGTACGGAAGGGAACAACGAACGTTGATATTTGATATTTGTAATTGGTGCGCGAATGAAAATGGCAAATAATTCAGGTCTATTAAATTGTGTGCTTTAGGAATTGTTAATTGCCAATATATAACAATAATATAGTATATATTAAATCTCTCATTTCTAACCCAATTCCAGAACTTATTTTCCCCAAACTTTTTTCAAGTTTCCATTTTAATAATCCCCCATTTCAAGAGCTCTCCTCTCTGCCACAAACAAAAATAATTCAAAACTTATCTGGGGTACAAACACAAGGGTAGATAAGGTGACATTTTATCTGAGCGATGATGTGACGCAAAATTATGAAATACCCAAATAGCAGTGACGTAGCTGTATCTTTATTTTTTTTTCAAATGTCACCTTAGCGCCTTGGTTGAGAAAATTCCATAATATCTTTGAGTTACTTTACAGGTAGGTAGGTAGGGGAAAAGCCTGGCACTGGCACTGGCACTGATATTGCGTTGTTTCGAACGTTCTAAACTGATTCCCCTTAATCTGAACTTTAACTGATCGACATTTGATCGACAATCTGGGCAAACAGTAAATACACAATCGAAACGAGCGATTTTCCCATTCACTAATTCCCCTGTTATAAATTCTAATCAGTTTTTACAGAACACGTCATCGCGCCTGCCTAGGTCAGTGGCACTATATCTAGTATATATATACATTTCTGACTTCCAGGCTATAGTTGGGGTTCTGGGGGGTACTAAAGTCCGCAGTCAATGATGCAGCAGATTTTCACAACGGCATTAGCATTTTTGACGTGCAGCTTTTGTGTTTAGCGAAAATGTCGCAATTTGGAAATATGAGCGAAGAAAAGTCGGACAAGGAAAACTGGGTTGTTTTTTTGTGATTTAAATTTTTTACTACGATTTGTTGTGGTTTTAAATATGTTCCTGTTTTAGTTGCTGTTCTTACAAAAATGCTCCTCTTTTAGTTGTTCTTTCAAATGTGTTTTTTTTTTGCTTTGAATATGTTCTTCTTTATTTTTTGTTAATTTGTTGTTGCTTGAAATTTCTTCTACTTTTATTTGTTGTTACAAATTTGTTTCTTTTTTATTTATTGTTGCTTCAAATTTTTTCTTCCTTTATTTCTTGTTGCCTTAAATTTTTTATTATTTTTTTTTTTTTGCTTAAAATTTGTTTCTCTTTTATTTGTTTTTGCTTTAAATAGTTGTTGTTATTGCAAAAAATTTTCCTCTTTTATTTGTTGTAGCTTCAAATTTTTTCCTCTTTTACTTGTTGTTGCTTCGATTTTGCTTCTCTTTTATTTGTTGTTGCTTCGAATTTGTTCCCTCTTTTATTTTGTTGTTATTACAAATAAGTGTGTAAATGTCACAAGTCAACAGAAAGCGAGGCAGAGGCAGAAGCAGAAGCAGAAACAGAAGCAACAACAACAAACGATAACAAAGATGGCAAGGCAACTGCTCGCGCCTCGTCATTCACAGTTCACAATAGACGGAAGTGTAATTCGCACACTCACAATGGCACACACACAACACGCACACATATACAATCCACGGACACGTGCGCTTTCACTCGCACCAATACCCATCCCTGGGCATTTTTCATACTATGCGGCATCTCGCTTTTACATCAATCTTTGTCGAACGTAGATTTTCGCTTCCTGGTCTCGGGCGACGAGCGCAATTTGCTTTACGTTTTAGCACTTGTCGTACGCAAATACAAGCACAAACACACACACACACACAGATACAGATAAAGATACAGATACGGATACGGGTACAAAGGCGGTCAGCTAAATATGTAACTTTCAATTACAAAGCCTCCGATGCGATTAGGTGTTCTAAAAGATTAATAAGCTGAACAAGAACTGTCTGCCTGTATCTTTGAGATACAATTTTAACAGCTAGCAGTGCGGAAGATAAGTTACAATGGAATTTAGATGAAGATTGATTGTAAAGATATTTATAAATTTCAGTTTTTGTATTTTAACAAAAAATTAACAAATCTATAAGATACAATTTTTACAGCAAAAAATGGAAAAAAGGCGTTTAAAGCAGTGGATTTAATTTTTAAAAATTTCAATTTTTTTAAGATATTAAAGATATTTTTTAATCTAAAATAATTGTTTCAAAAAAATTGCTAATTTTTGCATAATAATTGAAAATAAACAATGACTTTGCTAACTTTTTCCATTTGTTTCATTGAAAATACTAAATTGTTCTCAATAAACAAATATAATTTCCAAAACTTTTTAAATATAAGATCCCCTTTTCTAAGTTCTCAGTGTAATTCGACGACTTCTGCTCATTTGTAAGCTTCTTACAAGCTACTTTTGACGTTGCTATTTCGCTGAGCGCACCTGTCTCCACATATATGTACGTACGTACAAGTGCATTAATGTTTTAGCACACGATTTAGCACACATAATTTGGTTAAATAAATTGTTTAGTAATCGCTTTTTGTTCGGCGACAAAAGTTCGAGAAGTATTTCTTTCTGCGCAGATTGCGACGCTGCGCAAACAGCTGGATGAATCATAACGGTAAACTCACGGCGCACACACTAACACTCACACACAAATAAGCACGCATATGCATGCCTAAAAGAGAGAAGGAGAGAGAGGGAGAGAAAACCTTAATTTTGGTTTAGGCTTCAGTTTGCCTTTGGAGCGCCTTGCGTGTGGTTTTATTTTTTTTTGTTTTTATTAGTGTTTAGTTGTTTGCTTTTATTGTTTGCGCCACACTGTGCGTCAATTTTTAGATGCGACACATTTTGGTCTAATTTTAGAACTTGTTTTTTACGCCACGCTGACTTTTTACGCACTTTTTTTCGCTCTCCGTCTTCGTCTCTCTCACACATACACTTTCGTGCTTTTCCAATTATTTTCCATTATTGTTTGGAAATTGGAAATTTTCGAAATGTTGTTTTTTTTTGTATGTTGGTTTTGTGTTTTTGGTTTTTCCTGTGCATTTTGCCGATGGCCTCGCTTTATTTTTAAGTAGCACAGTTTTGAGGGATTTTCTTGGAATTTTGCGGTCAAATTGGGTTTATTTCTTATAACTTATATGTTGTTTACTGATTGCGTTTATAGACTTTGGGTTTTTTTGTTCGCAATAACAACAATTTGCATGTCTCAGGGAGAGCTTTGATTTTGCGTTGTTTGTGGATTCCCGAGAAAAAGGTGATTTGGGATTTTTTTTTAGCCGGAATTTCGAAATGTCACAGAGTTTTGTTGTGTTTGTGATGTGTGTAATGTGAATCACGGCAGCAAATTGCTTAGATTGCAGTTTTAATGGTGAAGAAGTTTATTTTTAAATGGTTTGTTTCACTTCGTGAGGCTAGCGAAGTATTTTTAACAAGTTTTTGGTACAATTTTAGGTCTCTAGAATTACATAAACAATTAGTTGTTCGCATTCCTTACGCAGCAAGTTTATTTGATTCAAATTAAAAAATGTCGCAATTAGGTTTTTTTTTTGTGTATTTCCCGATTCCGTTTACAGATTTCTTTTTGACTGCCCTCGGACCATTTTGAATTCGTTTAAATCGCTGCCAAAAACTGAAAAAGGTCTGAATCCGAAAAACGTTGAATTTGCATAAAATCCATGTTATCCACAATTTTTAGTTTGTGTTTTCGCCTTTTGTCAATCCGAATCCGAAGAAGAAGAAGCAGCGGGCGAGAAACACAGCACAGCGGGCCAAAACAAATTAAACAACGCAAAAAGTAAACAACATCAAAAACGAAAATTGAGCACAGAAACTTAAAAATACATTTCAAGGCGTGCGGCATGAAATAAAAAACATTTTACAATCCCTCCTCGCACACACACAAACACGCACGCACATGCTGCATGGTATTGAAAATCATTTTTGAAAAACACTTTTCAGCTCAAATATTTTGTTTGAACAGTTTTAGGATTTTTGGTTTGAAATATTTTTGTTTGGTTTTTTTTTTTTTGTTATTTTTGCCACTTTTGTGCATTCCTTGCCAGAAATAATGACAGTTAAAATCGCAGTTTTCTCTTATCAACGAATAAAGCTTCTTATATTTTCAAGAAATATTTGAATTAAATTAAAACGTGACAACACACATTTTTTTAATTTCCCAAAACACACACTTTTTGAGTTCTCCGAATCACTTTTCGCACTGTTCGAGTTTTTGTTATTACACATTTCGGTTACAAAAACATTTCAAAAATATTTCCGTTATTTGCTTAGCAAACACAATAAGAAGAGAGGGACTGAGGGGGGAGGAGAGGGGGGTACTCAAGGAGGCTGGGGCCAAAACAAACACCGCCCGTACCGCTTACACACACAAACACACACACATACACCCGCACTGGCTGGCGATATTTACCGCTATGCTTTTTTCGGAGGCGCTGTTGCGCTTCTACTGCTCCGTATTCCGTATTTTCCCGTTACGCGCGCAATTGAGGCGATGCTATTTCTTTCCCGTTACAACCGCTCGCGAGCGACGTCTGCTGGCGTCTGTCTCTGTTTCCCGACAAACACTGACAAACCTCCCATTGGCATCGATTTGTAAACGCACGGGCAGCGCCAGCGACAGAGCAGTCGGCGTTGACGGCGGCAGCGAAGCCAGCGGCGGCAGCGCATTGAAATGAGCACAGAGTAAACAGTTGTTTCGTGGAAAAACAAAACGAACATCGTAATGAAGTTCTCTTGGCCTGTTGTGAAATTCTACGGTGCTTTGTCATGCTTAAAGCGACAACAATTGCGAGAGGAGATGCGAGGTGGAGCGAGAGAGCGGCAGCAAGAGAGAGTGAGTGAGATTGAAAGAGCGAGTGCGCGCCAAAAAAAACACAGCAGACAAAGTTCAGATTAATAGCGGTGCTTTTCTAATCAAATAAATGGAACATTTAATATTTCAAGATAGCTCTTTAAAAGTTAATTATATTAAATGCAAAACTGCAGATACAGATACATCTTAGTTAGTTAGTTATTTAAAAATTTCCATTATTAAATATTTTTTTTTTAATAGTTATTATTACCACCGTAACTGCTATTATTCTGATTGCCACTGTACGAAGGCTGACTGCGACGCCGACTGCGCAGTTGTTTTGATAAAGAGAAAAAGAAACAAGGCTGCAACAACACCAACAAAAACGATGGACGAGTTGGTTGAGAAGGAGGTGGTGTGAGAGGGAGACGGCTTCTTGGGCCGCACACACACACCAACACACACAAGCAGCCGAGTCAAACAAACAAATAAAATGTGAAGCAGAAATGGCAAAAAATTAAACAAACAAGTAGACAGGAGCGGTTCAGCGAAATAAGTGAGTTGAACGAACCGAGGTCGACACAAATAACATACAAATATAATCAAAAGCAGCTTCGCGCCAAAAATCAAACGAGATGTCTACTACGACGTAGTAAAATTCCTATAACAAAAAAAAAAAACCAAACAAAAAACCATTTAAAACGAAAGCAAGGTTCATTGAAAGCGGACAAATAAGGTGAATTTGCTGAGAAAGTAAGATTACGGTTCTCGCTCGCTAATTGAATGTAATAACATTTTATTAATTCCAGATTCCAGACGGATTATAATGTTGTTGGGAATTCCAGAAGCTGGAAGCTGAATGAACATTATTCGAACTTTGATTGATTCTCGGAAAGCAATTTGCAGATAAAACGAAAGTTAATTATATTTTAGTTGAACTCCAGTTATAATTACAACGAATATTACAAATAAAGCATTTGTAAGACTTCGCCTTTCTTCACTTGAAAGTTTGAAATATTTCCTGCTTTTCTGTTTCATTGCTTTCCTTCTGTTTCTGTTTCGGTTTCTATTTATTTTTGTTTAGTTTTGTTTGCTCGTTAGCTGATGGGTGAGAGGGGGGGAGGTGAGGTGGTGGGGGAGGTACAGTAGGGGCAGGTGCTCCATCGCCTTCGCTATCGCTCTCTCGCTCGCTCTCCCTCTGCTTGCCATTTCGCTCTCCCGCTCCAACTCCTTAGACTGCTTGTTTGTTTGTTTTTCGTGGCGTGTTTTATTGTAGTTGTTGTTGTGCTTGGTGCGTAGTTTTTACGTTCGTCATCGTTCGCTTGGTATTTCCGTCTTCTGCCGACGCTGCAGCCCACGCTTTGGCGCTGCGCTGCCTTGAGCTGCGGCTGCTGCTGCTGCTCTTGTTGTTGTTGCTGTTGCTGGTTTTCTTTATTTGATTTTTTTTTGCCTTGCAATTTCTATTTGCCTGCCGTTTCTCTTTTGGCTCTCGCAATGTGCTTTTGTTATTGTCTCGGTTCACTCTCAGCTTTTCCCTCTGCCGACGTCGCAGTTTGCAAAAAGTGCATTGCGTTTTTGTTGGCTGCGTGGGCGGCGCTTTTTGCTTTTGTTTTCGCCGTTGTTGTTTTTCTCTCGTGCGCAAGTTCTCAATTCACGTGCTGTGTTCTTGCCTACTACCCCCACCCCCTTGCCTCTTCGTCCGTTTCCCATTGTCTAACCGATTGCCTTCCCATCTCTCCGTCTCTCTTTCTATGCTAGTTCTGTGCTCTTGGGCGAACTTTGTTGTTCCGTTACGTTTCGGTTTGCACTTTGCGCACCGTGGAGTGCAAAGTTTTGTTTGGTATAATTAATAAATTGGTTTTTGTTGTGGTTTTCTATAAAATGTTCTAAAAGAACACGTATTAAAGGTTATTTAATCTTATCAACCATTAATACCATATTCATCGCCTTTTTAAAAAAATCATCATGATATGATTATTTCATATAACAATTTTTTAACTACTGCTTATATTTATGTACACAAATTAAAAAAACATTTTCGTATTGAGTAAAATAAAGACTTGTCCTTTAGCTTTTGTTTTAGAAAAATATCCGTTTAACTAGAACATTTTCCTTCCTAAATAATTTTTAAATTGCATTATATGTTTTGAGTGAATTTATAATTTTTAAAATATCCGTTTTCCAAAGAATAAACTTCTGAAAAGCCCTCAAAATTCTCAATAATTCACACACGTGCCAGTCTAATCTAAATTACTCATACATAGCTCTTGGAAAATTCTAAAACATCGCCCCAAAAAATTTCCAAACTTAAACCCCTAATAATGATAAGATTTCGCTACTGCCCACATTGATTAACTTAATTTGGCCTATCAATACGTAATGAGTGTCATTACTGAGTTTGCTTGTAAAAAAAAAACTCAAAAATGCCAAGTCATCGTTTATAGGGCACATTTTAATCGATGCGACCCACTGTGAAGGCCGCATGAGAAATGCTAATTAGTACAAATTCGTTTGTCACAATTTGACAGAGAGCGAGACTTTTCTCCTTTTTTTTTTTGCGAGTAATCAAATAAGAAAGTTCGACAGGGGCGGCGGGGGATGGGGTTTATTTCTATGGCGTGGGGGTGCTGAAGTAAATGCCGCCTCTGCAGCAGCCTCTGCCAACGTCGACGGCGACGCAGCAAACAAACACTTGTTTGCACAGGAGAGCACTACTCTCTCTCTCTCTATCACTCTATCACTCTCTCGAAGAGAGTGGTAGAACCACACTGCGAGAGAGAGCAAGCGCACAGGCAGCTTTTACGGTGCCGTTAGTGTGCGTGTGAGCGGATTTACAACTAGGAAGCAATTTCGCTTGTTTACAATGTTTGAGCGTGGGAGGGGGACTGCAAGCAATGCGAGAGAGTGAGATAGAGCGAGCAGAAGAGAGGGGGGGGGGAAACGTAATGTCCCTGGCTATCAGAAATTAAGCCGTGTTGTGTCTTGACCCCTCCACCCTTCCTGTCCGGCAACCCTAAGCCTCTGCTCTGCTTTGCTTTGCTCTGCTAGCGTCAATGACGACGTCGACCCCGGCAGCGACGCAACTGAAGGTCATTATACATTTCGAATTTCGCATTTCGCTGTCGCACGTCGACGCGCCGATTCTTCGGCTTCTTCTTTGTCTTAAGCACTATCTTTGGTGACCCTCAGTGCGGGGTATGCTCCAGTTCGGAAGCAGTTTGGCAATATACATACATATGTATGTATGATATTAAAGATGCATTTTATTATTGTTTTTTGCAGTAACTGTAAGAAGAATCCTTATTAAAAAAAATATATAACTTTTTCTCTCGGGTATAAGAGTATTAAAAAGTTATATATATTTTGTTTTTTAAGTGTATTTTTGGTAATTTTTTTTTTGACTACTTTCGACTTTTGCATTAATTTGGGCTTTTCTTTGATTGTTTTTTTCAGTAATTCAATTATTCAATTGCTAATATCGAAAAACTATTATGTATTTTATTTATATAAAAATATCCTTTTCCTACGGGTTTAAAATATATCATTAATATTTTTTATATTTAAGGGTAGGGGAGTTTTTTTGTTGTAGTAATGGGTGTTCTCGACTTCTCTCGACTTTTGCATTGATTCTGTCTTGTTTTTTGGGCTCTCTTTATTTTCTTATTGTTGTTGCTGGACTTCGGTTGCTGGAATTGTGTAAACAGCGGTGACGTCGACAGCGATGCCAGCAGAGGGGCAGCAGCAGCAACAACAATAACAACAACAACACCGAAGCCAGCCCAGGCAAAAGAGTAAACAAAAGTATTTTTTTTGTTTTCTGTTTTCATTTTCGTTGTTGTTGTTGCTGTTGTGTTTTTTTTGTTCGCATTTTGCAGAGACAATGCAAGAAAGTTGGGTTGTGGCTCGAAGGCTGTGAAAAAAAGGGGGAGGGGTTGGGAGGGGTGGGGAGGGGATAAGAAGCAGGGGAAGAAGAAGGAGCTTTGGAGAGGGGTTGGGGTAGGGGTAGGGGAAGGTGGAGTGAGGGGAGTGCGAGAGTGAAATACCGAAAGCAAACTTAATGAAGATGAGCCTGATGAGTTTTGTTGCTCTTGTTGTTTTTGCATTTGTTGTTGTTTGTTTTTTTTTGTGTTTCGGTCGGCTTTTGTTGTCGAGCTGCCACTGCAAAAAATATGCAAAGCAGCAACAATAACATCGACTGCAAAACACAAAAACACAAAACCAAACAAAACAAAAAAAAAATGGAAAAAAATAAATAAATACCTATGCATGCAAGGCAGCAAAATACGCAAATAGAAGCAATGAACTTAATTAGTTGTTGTTACTCTTCCCAAGTGAGTGAGACGGGTATAAAGAGAGGGGGGAAGGCAGGGAGGGAGGGGGGTAGGAGCGAGTGGGTTGCGTTTGCGTATCTGCAATGTAATTTACATATGAACATACCCGTAGATACTTTCTTGTGAAGGTAAAAAGCTATGTTTCTTGAGAATTATAATAAATTAAGTTTGCAGTTATAGTATATATTGTATATAGAAACCCGATTCAGATCAGAGTCGGCAGAATTGCAAATCATTATGAAACAGCAATTTATAAATAAATTATATAATGAAAGACTTTTCAGGTGTATAACATTATGATAAAATTGTATTTATTACAAAAACTGATTTAATAAAAATCAAAACTAACTCTAAAATCCAGCTTCGAATTTCATAATATTTAAGATGGTTAAAAATATTTCCTATATTACATTAATTATAAATAAATTTGGTTCTTAGAACTTTTATTTTTTTTCCTAACAATTATTTAATGAAACTTTTACAGAAGATGTTACTTTAAAAAGAATGCCTTTTCAGACATTACATTATAATTTAACCAACTTAGCTTAACTTTTTTTGACAACATAATGTTCAGTGAATTTGCCCAAGTTGTGTTTATGTATATGTACTATATGTTTATTTCCAGGTAATCCCCTTTGGAAAAGCTTAGTCACATGAAATGCACTTTGTTTTTGGCTTCTATTGCCACCCGCAAGGAAAACAAATCGCAAACCTTGGCAAAACTTCAAGCGGAAGTAAACAAATTTTTCTTTCGCGTTTTTCTTCGCCCCCGTTTTGTTTTCCCGACTTGCCTGCTCTACCACCCCCCCACCCCCAGAGGTATGCAACATATAGTTGCAAGTGCAGAACTGACTAAAACACAACTGTACCTCACCGAATCATAATTATGATGAAATGTTTATTCTGCAATGTTGCTACCAAATATTTTGCATTGTTTTTTTGGTGTGTGTGTGCGGGTGGTGTTTTGTTGTTGTTTTTTTTTTCGGTAGTTTTTATAAAATTCGGTTGAAATGTTTTTGTCGTGTTGACATTGTTTTGCTGAACGGAAAAAATACGCTTGTCGCATTTATTTACTAGCCCGGTCCCAGCTGGTTATTGTTGTTGTTGCACTTGTTTACTCTTCTTCTGCTGCTGCCGTTGCTGCTGCTCGGTGTTCGGTGTTGCTTTTGTTGCCTTTGCCATTCTGGTAGCAATAATAACAAGAAGCAGCGGCAGCGGCAGAAATAACAACAACAATTTGGCCACAGAACTCCCGCTGCAAATTCGGGCACTGAAAAGAAATCATTTTTGATTTTCAATAAATTTGCAAGTAAATTATTACTAATTAAAAGTACTAATATTTAAAGTAGTTCGAAACCTGTGAAGTTTACTATTGATTAATGCTTAATCCTTATAAACATTTTATGTTTGTGAGTATATATTTTCTTCTATTTTTAATACAATATAATATACCAAATATTTTAATTTAATTGTATTTTAATTTCATGAAACTTTAAATTGTAAAACACTTTTCCTTACATTTTATATTGGCTTAAACATTTATGTGTTTAAGTAGTAAAGTAATACTTATAAACATTCCAAGTGAATTTACTTCAACTTTGAATAAACACATTTTTAAAAAATTTTTTTAACAAAACAAAACTTAACAAAACTTTGAATTCTATAAAACTTTTCAGCAAATTTTAGATTGGTTTACAAATGTTTGTTTTTATGTGTTTTATTAGTAATAATCGTAGCAGAATTTTTAAGTATTAGCAGTAGTAGATGGAGAATAGTTAATACAAGTTGTATTATTACCAGTAGTAATAGTATTAGTAATATATATTAATATTTTATTTTTATATATATTTCAAACATTTTTCGGAGCATTTGGTGAGCTTTGCATGGTTTAGTAATCATATATTTATTAGTAGTAAAAGAAATAGTTTTAGTAATAAGACCAGCAATGAATGCAAGGAATAAACATTAATGCATAATATTCCGATATATATTTTAATTTTTAATATATATGTATTTTTAATTTTTCGGTGCATTTAGTGAGCTTCGCATGGTTTAGTAATAATATAACTATTAATTGTAGGAGAAATAAACTAGTAATAAGATCAGCAATGGTGCCAAGAAATAGTGAATCTTTAAACCTTAATCCACAATATCCCAATATATATATTAATTTTAAATATATGTTAAACCTTTTTCCGGTGCATTTGGTGAGCATTCGCATCGTTTTGGCTGTGGCTCAGTCGCTTTCGTTGATTTTTCGTGTGCATTCAGCAAAATTTGCTTTCTGCTGCTTCTGTTGTTGTTCGCTGTTTTTGGCTCTATTTGGTTGTTTTGTTTCGCCTCGTTGTTGTTGTTGTTTTTGTTGGCCAAGTTGTTTTTGGTGCTCTTACTGCTGTAAATTTGCAAAAGTACAGCTGTTAACAATAACAATGACATATAAACACTCCCACAGCACGGCAACAAAAATGCCAACGCAGCTATGCAAAAACAAAATAAAATAAATAAAACAACTAGTACAAAAAAAAAAATCAACAAAAATAGCCAAGCAAAAATCAAACAACCGGCGAATGCAAAAAATTAATTAATTAAGCATTTCTTGTCGAATAACCAACGTTGGCAACACGTGACCAGTTTGTGGGTGGCTCTTTCTGCCTACTTAGTTGGCTTTTACCTTATTTTTTTTTTGGATTTGTTGCTATTTGTTGGTATTTGTTTGTATGTATTTGTTGTCATAGTAGCTGCTTATCTGGAATATGTCGAATATTTCGCTGCACTTCTCAGGGCTGTTTGTCTCGAAGCCTTGAAATCGAGTCCGCAGCTTGTTAGCAAGTTTGTAAATCTGTATTTAAATACGTCAGTGGGTTAGCTCTAGTTTGGTAATTGGGGAATTCAGTTCAACGAATGTGGCAGTTTTTGAATTACTGGGGAAATCTCTGTTTGCCGCAAATTGGCAATAACAATTTAAGTCGAATGTGCGGAATGCAATATTGTTGTTGTTAGAGTTTTTTAGAATTTTGGTTCTCGGAATGCAAAATATTTGAAAAAGGTTTTTCTTAGGAAGAGGTTTAGTTTTGGGATTTTTTATGGGATTTTTGTGGTTTAATTACTTTATGTGGAATTTATAGCATTTTATTACCTTCAAAATCCTTGAATGAAAATAATTCATATGTAATTTGGAACAAACTATTTTTATTGACAACGGTTTTTTATTTAAATCATATTATTATATACTATTTTATTTAGTAGAGTTGGGTAATATAAATTCCCTTATTAAAAGTATTAAATAGTTTAAAGCAAATATTTAACAAACGCCTTATTTCCTAAACTTTAAGCTAGCTTATAATATTATTAAAGAAATGTATTGTATGTATATATAATTAGTTTACTTTAAAAACGAAACCCAAACATTTTCTTTATAATGATGTAAGATGCAGATTATAATGAGAAATGGCTGAAAATTTGTTGCTAGCCGCTTCAAAACAATGCCCGATGAAAACGGCAAGATACGGCCATAAAGGAAATGGAGGTGGGGCGGAATGGTGGCCAAAAGGCCCCTGGGGGCCGTTGTGGGGTTAAAGGCAAACGAATACGAGGCAAGGCCAACAACAACAACAGCGGAATGAGACAACAACTGAATGAAATACAATAAAATTTTAAAACAAACAAATGCAAACACACACAAACACACATACACAGGCAGGCACACACACACACGCACACACACACACAGGCAGGCCCAGACACACAGATACTTGTACACAAACACAACAAGGAGCCAATGCGAATGCGACTAATGAGCACTGTAACAACAACAAAGAAGCTGAAC
>JAJJHY010003831.1:12358304-12371606 GCA_021224005.1 Drosophila setifemur | reverse complement strand
ATAATATATAATAATATAATAATACAAATAATAATAAAAGGAAAATAATTTTTTTAAAGATCTTTTTGCTTAGCTTTAAAATGGTTAAGCAAAATAAAAGTTTTTATAGAAACTGATTTTTGTTGTTAAATATTTCGTAATACGCAGTAGTTTAAATCAAAAATCAATTTTTTTGGAGTTCAAAATCAATTCATTTCTTTGGGATAGCTTTTAAAATTGTAAAGGTAAAAAAAACTGATTTTTTCTTAATTCTTAATACGCAATTTAAAGAGTATTAATTTTGTCGGCGTGTGTCTTCAGCAATCCCTAACTAAAAAAGACGATTTCGCTCAATGCTTTTGCGAGTCTCGTTCGATTTCCATTTGCGTTTAATTGCATTTATGCATTTTTAATCGAGTTTGACTTTGGTAAGCTTTTTACTTTGGCATATGTTAGTTCGTTCGTGGCCCAGACAGAGAGGGCGGGGAGGGGGGAGGCCCTTACAGATTCTCGGATAAGTCTCAGTTTCGCTCTTTTGGGCCAGCAGTGAGATGTTTGGGCCAAGTTTTCTAATTGGCCTTGACGGCGTTTTCGGGTTTTTGGTAGCAAAAGTTCGAAATTGCGTCTGCGTCTGAAAATGAGATAATTTATTTGCAATTATAATTTGGTTCATTAAAGTTAATTGAATTAAGGGCTCGAGAGGAGTTTTAGGTGTGAGAATGTTAAGATAAAAGGAATAAAATTAGTGAGTTGGTTTTTTGTGCGATGTAATTAGTTGGTTGACGAATATTTAAATATTTATAACACGAGGGGATATCGAAAAAGTTTTCTCAGACTTATAAAGAACTTTTATTATTATTCGAAAAAAGGGATTTTTAATTACCATATACTCATTTACCCCACATTTTAAACAAAAATAATATTTGAATTTAACATTTCGTCCTAATCCCAAGTTGGTTCTGTAATTTTAGCCAACTGCCCGCAACATTTTCGCCAACTTTTCCGGAACAGCTGTTGCATCCTAAACAAATATTCGTTCCATATTATAAGGCACTCCTAAGCCCCCCATCAAAGCCCCCCATTCACTATTTCTCCTTTCTCCTTTCTCCACCCACTCCCGCAAAGTTAGCAAACTTAACATATGTTTATCTGCAAATCATGGAAATGCGATGCGGTGTTGCAAAATATATTTAACTAGAAAACCTCAAACCGAAATGAGGGGGGGGAAAAAAGGCAAACAGCTTTTCCATCGAACAACAAATATCCCTTGCAAATCCCCGTGTCCCACCTCAAATTTCGCGTCTAAACGACCATATGCCAAAAAAGCTGAACCAAAAAATCGCACAAAAACAAAACAAATGCAGGCAAAAAAAAAATAAGCAGGCTGCTTTGACATTTCATTGTCTGGCCACGCGCGCATCTCAAATAAGGTCCTTTTCATACAGGATATGTGGGGGTTAGGGTGGGTCGAGAAAAATATATATTAAGGCTTAGGCTTAGCCAAAATGTACACAACCCAAAAATATAAAATAAGGGTCAAACAATGAGGCAAATATTTTAGAGTTTATTAATATATAACAATTTAGAGAAGTTTTTAAAATAATTAAAATATTACAGTAGGAAAAAGTTTATCAAATATTTTGTTCACATTAGTTACTTTTAATTGTTGTACTAGTTCTATTTAAATGTCTTTTTTTTCCATTTAGTTTTTAAATAAAAAACTTTTCCTAAGACCTGCGTCGCATTAGATTTCCCATCAGCGTTTTTCCCCCCATTTCGACCTACCCTAATAAAAGCTTAAATTCAGGCACACACATTTCCCACACTCCCCCACCCACAAATATTTCCGTGTGCTATGTATGCCAGTATGCCGAAAAAAGGGCAAGACATAACTTTACTCGCTTTTGCCGCTGCCCACGCTTCGAATCCCCCGAAAATACACAGCTACCTCCACACACCCATCCACCCACTATACCACCCACTAGGCAACCCACTTTACCACCCACTATACCACCCACTATACACCCTGCGAAAACCCACCCAACCCACCATCCACCACCCACTCAACGAGCGTGGCCCTAACATTTACCTTGTTGGCCCGAAGTTGGGCTATCAAACATTTGTTGCACTCTTCGTGAGGGATTCGTTTTTCACCACACACCACACGCAATTCACCTCGCTTTTCGCGCCTTCTCCCTCTCTCACTCCCGGTGTGCTCTTTCTCTTTCTTTGTTTACGTTGCATTTTCCTTCTCTTTTTGAGTCAAATGAAGCCGGTCCTACGTCATCGCAAAGGTCAAAGAAAAGCAAAGAAAAAAATTAAAACAAAAATCAACTACTACTATTACACTTGGAAAAAGATTTTACTTATTTTTTTTTAATGAGAATTTTCATTTTATGTATTCACTTTTTAGAAATATAAATTTTAGATTCGTTGTTTCTTTGATTATATTTTTCGATTTTAACTTTTTTTTAAAAGTATACTAAAATTTTGGTGAACTAATTAAATAATGCTTGTTATTAATAATCAATAAATTTTAAAAATATAAAAAATCCATCAAAAGGATTTTTTTTGTAATTTAACTTTATTAAAAGAAGTTTTACATTTTGTATTGCATTTATAAAATGTGTTCACTTTTTAGAAATATTATTTATACATTCGATAAAGTAACTTTGGTTAAATATTCGAGTGTAATTTTTTTTTAAGTAAACAAATATTTTTAGGAACTTATAAACTAACTCTCAATTGGTTCTATATATATTTAAGAAAATTCGGTTTAATTGTTTAGTTTTATTTAAAATCATTGAAAAAACATTTTTACTAACACTTTTCAGAAATTTTATTTTTACATTCGTTGAACGAACTTTGTTTTTTTTATTATTTTTCCGAGTGTATCAAAGCTTTTTTCGAAATACTAGAGCGCTAAGGGCGCAGTGCGGTTGGTGGCAAAAAGTAGTGGGTGGTAGGTGGTGGTCTTTTGGTGAGGCGTTGTTTTGCTTGGGGCGCCTCTGGTGGGTGACCAACCATATGGTCAATGCACAGAGCAAATTGCCACTTGGCGGAGGCGACGCTTCATTTGGTTTTCAAATTGAATAGGAAGCGTCGCGACATTGTCGGGCGTCTCTTTATGCTCTCGCCCCCTCCCCCCCCGGGTTCCTTTCCCCTCCCCTTTGCATTTGAAGATTCGTCCTCCGGGCTCCGCTAATTGAGACATTTGTCAACTTGCGTAAATGAGCAATCATTTCTCAAAGGCATCCCCACTTATTGGCCAAGGGAATTAGGAGAGACAAAGTAATGGAGCGGGATTGAAACTTTTGTACAATAATTTAATTAATTATCCCTAATTGAAGTAATTTGCATTTTAAATAGTAGTTTATAACAAAGGGAAATATTTAAGTATTTTATATATTTTTGGTTTATATTAGCGGAATCTTTATTTTTGCAACAGTTAACAATTACAAATTGGAAAAAAAAGCAAACAGAATATTTTTTTTGTTTCATTATTTTATTTATTAAATAAGAATATTAAAAAAAGCAAGCGATTGATAAAAATAAGTTGCATTTTACAAAGAAATTTTTTAATGTCCATTGTTATTTCATCATCATTTTTTTAACATTCTTATTTAATAAATAAAATGATGACTTCATAAAAATGGATATCTATTATAAAACTCCTCATAAAATGCAATTAATTTGTAACTATCCCTTAATAATATTAAAATAAACACGCAAATCATAAAGTTTACGAAGTTTGTTATTTATTTTACATTTTAAGAAATATATGTTCGAAATATTAAATGATCAGAATATTATCCATTGATGAATTGGTAAAACATTTTTAATTTTTGATACTTTTTTCCTGGACCTCAAACGGAAAAATCTTTATAACAAATATATTGGCAAAAGGGCGAAATTTTTGTATCTAGAAGTCAGCATTTGTATCCGAGTCCTGTTGATCCATCTTGTCTATTTGAAATTCTTAGTCTTATTTATAGCGTTATTCACTGGTTTCACCTGCAAGTCTTGCATTTTGGTATAAGCCAGAAGATTGCTTTGCATTTTTTCCACAATGCTTGTATTTGTTGGTTGGATTTTATTGGGTTTTCCTGTAGCCAATTTCTTGCTGCTCTTTCGCTCTAGCCCCAACTTTGAGGCGCTCTTCTGAATGGCCTTCTTTTCGGTCTTCACCACTTTGGGCTTTTCGATTTTTTCTACCGAATCCAGGGCTTGCATTTCGGTCATCAGGATTTGAAAGGTCATGGGCACCAGAAAATAACGACCTACCAAATTTATGCTTATTTATTTTGAGGTTTTTTTTAATTAATATGTAAAACCTCACCATTTAATCTCTGAAGGTAACCAAAACGCTGACCCATTTCCAGGGTCTGCTTCACGGGCATCTTAATCTCTTCCTGCTGCAAATCGGTGTTCTTCGCTATGGTCGCAAGGATTTCTCGCAGTGTAGCCGGCGAGTTGAGCAACTGCAGGGTATGCACTACAATGGCCCCATTGAAGTTAGGCATAATGGAACGTTTTTTCAACTATTTCTTTTGTCTGTCGACTGTGGGTGTTCCTTCGGAAAAAAGGTTATCACCTTTACACAAAAAAAAAAAACAAAAAATCACGAGAGTTTTATGTGGGAGCTATGTGCAAAACATGTGAATTAAATGTTCTTTTGGCTAACAGATTAAAGTGACAGTATATTTTCCAGCTTGCTGGGGATAAAGAATTTCAACTCTACAGATTTTATGGGAAAGTGGATATGGAGTTTAGTATGCACTCATTTTTAAAGTTATTGGTCGGGTTTATATTTTTGTTGAAGTTTGAGTTCTAAAAATGATTGAGTTTTTTTTTATTTTTTTTTTTAACTGCGTAAATTGTAGATCTCAAAATACTTTTACAATATTTGGGACTTTTAGGTATAATAAATTAGTTTTTTAATTCTGGGACACTGGAGTTTCAGTCTTTAAAATTATCGAGCTTTTTAATTATTGAATTTTTGTAACTACATAAATTATTGTTGGTCTTTCAGGTATAAAAAATAAGTTTTATAATTTCGGACATTGAAGTTTCAGTCCTAAAAATTATCGAGTTTCTTAATTATTGAATTTTTTTAACTACTCAATTTATAGTTCCTAAAGTATATTGACAAAATGTTGGACTTTTAGGTATACTAAATATGTTATTTAATTCTGGGACATATATATTTCAGTCCTAAAAATTATGGAGTCTTTTAATTCTTGAATTTTTGTAACTACATAAATTATAGATCCTAAAATATTTTCACAAAATGAACATTTAGGTATAATAAATTAGTTCTTTAATTATGTGACATTGAAATACCAGTCTCAAAAATTAATTAGTTCAATTCTATCATTATTTTAACTAAATAAATTATAGTTTATTATAATTATTATAGACGCTGAGGGTTCAGCAATGGAAAAATGCATTAATTAAATTATAAAAATTTTCTAGACAGCTTATCGCCAATATGCGTAGGGAATTAAATATATATATTAACTGAAATATACTCTCTTTGTTAGCTCGTTTGTCTGATGAAATTTGAGACCGTCACTGGTTAAACATTGTACAACGAGTTGGCAACAAGATGATGTGCGTCAAGCGGTTATCGCCATTACATGATGTACGTAGGTTACACTGAGCTTGACCCATCCAAGGGAGTTAGCCATATCTACTATATCGATAATCCAGAGCACATAACAACAGCGCCGGAGAGAGAGAGAGATGGGAGATATTGGGCAAACTTCCGATCCGATATTTACATCAGAAACGCCTTTGGTGCTGACGTTTTTCGTTAAAGCTCCCGGCCCGGCCCGGACGGCCCGGCTGTTTCTAATCAGAGTGTCTAAATATAGAATCCCTGACCGCCCACTCGCAACTCTTCAGTAATCGGGGACCAGAATATGTGCCATATGGAGGTTTAATTAAACTTGGCTGTGCAAAAAAACAGAGCAAGAGCAAAGAAACATGTTTACACACACGCGCCAAACCAAGGACCAAGTTTGGCTGTCTCTCTTTTTTTGGCATCAATCATGTTTATAGTGGCAATTATAGCTTCAACAGCTGTCAGAGCAAACAACTGACAACTCAAGATGTCATTGATGTGGCATCATCAGCAGTGCCACTCGCTTTGCCAGTGGCAGCAAAGAAAAAGTAGATTAAACGATGGAAAAGCTGAGTGAAAAGCTTTTCTAGAGTTGCAATAATATTATTAATTTTCGAGCGCAGCTTTGACAGTTGCAATTGAAAAGGGAAACTGAACGATAGTGCAAGATTCTCCCCCTTTACTGTACTGTACATATATATATATATTTATATATATATTTTTCCATCAGTTGCTGTTATTGACAGGCAACGGTAATTTAATCAAAAAGTGTCACAGAGTATTTGCCATATGGCAGCTGTTGAAGCATTGCCTTCGACGTTACGCATACGCAGCGTGGGCCAAATAGAAAAAAAAAAAAACTTTTAAGTCGGATATGTCACAAAGGACATATTAATCGAATTTGACAAGCTCTCAACTCGTTTGGAAAGAATTTATAACACTCTCAAAATGAAACTTAGTTCTATTTTGATTCAGAAAAAATGAAAATTGAAAAGTTAAAAACACTGAAAAGAGGATAAAATATATGATTCCTACAATACTGAATATTCAACATTAGTTCGAAAAAAGGAAAGCAATTTTCATTGAAAGTTTTTTAAGCTCTCAAAAGCTAATATAAAAGTTTTACATTCAATTGCGAAAATATGTGAGATAATTAAACAAAGTAAAGAGTAATACTATTGAAGTTTACCTTTTGGGAAATAAAACAGTTTATTTGACCATCAAATATTTCTCATAAAATAAGGGCAAAGAAAATTAAATTTCCAATATTTTTTCACAAACTTCTACCAAAACTGACATCATAGCCCATTTAAAAATGTAGAGCGGGTGGAAAATTAAAAAAAGAAAAACTCTCTACGATGCGCAGTAAAGTATGCCATGCTTTCTGCCTTAGGGCCCCACCCATATTGTACAGATATATATATATATATGTAAATGGGTTTTTTTCGTTTGGGTTAAACTCTGTTTGATTTCCGTTTCGGATAGGCACCTAAAAATAGAAGCGGCCGAAAATCAGTGCCAAAGGGGTGTTGTTCGTCGAAAGCTAGCATTTTATTCAACATGTTTGATGTTTTCCTCAGCTAAATGTAGCATTTCGACTTCATAGCCTCATACCCCTTAACCAGCAAAAGGCCCTTCTGCCAGGAAATTCGTTTGTTGATTGTTTGGTTTTCTACATTCGGCACGGCAAAAATAAAAAGGGAAAATTCCCTCACACGAACGAAAAATTCGTTGCCTAGAAAATGCCATTTAAAATGCAGTGCAAATGTTATTTTAACACTTGTCAGTGTTCACAAAAACAAAACATGACTAGATTTTTTATGCTCCTGCAAACAGAATGAAGGATCCGGGAGGAGGTGGAGAGCATAAGGCATGCTACGAATGACAATTCCCACACGTTTCCCTCTGATTATTTATGGCAAGTGGGAAAAGTTTAGTTTCGAAAAAAAATTCGAATGCTGCTGCTGGGTATGCAATTCCATTTCAATATCAAATACAGGTGCATTTTCCAGATACAATGTTAAGGGAATCGAAGGAGTCAATCATTAGGCAAATTGTTCTTTAAAATAAATGTATTTTTATATGTATTTTTAGGTTTAAAAATGATTACAATGACAAAAAACACTTACAATAAAATTATTTCATAAATCTAATTCAGATTAATGTTCTGTAAATATAAAGAAGTCGATGATATTTAATGATAGTTTCTTAAGAAAAAAAAAGTATCTATAAAATATTTTTCTCATATTCGATTTGAACATGAAACGTATCTTTAAGTTTGAGCTATGAAAATCCATCACCTATTTGAGGATATGCTTTTCCAAACAAAAATTCCATATTTGCATCGATTTAAGTGCACTCAATTCCGTATCGGTACTTCCTCTGCAATTCTGTTGAATTTGTTTAAATTTAATTTGTTAATCAAATATGCTCAATTGAACGCACATCCCCTACATCAAACACAGATACACACTCTCACACACACACCGACACACACATCAGATATGACACATCTGCTGTGACATTTATGCAGAGTCAACATACAGTGAGCGCCATAGGTGTGTGCCTACGGATGTGCGAGCGAGTGCAAGAAGTATGAGTACATGTGTGATAAACGACAACTTCTGCATCCTGACAGTTATACTTGCTGTGTTTTATTCGAAAAGATGACCCCAACAGCAGCCCTTTCTCCTTTCTCCATTATTGTGTCAGTGTACACCAGAAGAATGCGATTCACTTCTTCTTCTGCCAGTCTTCTCTATAGAAAATCTATAGAAAATCTTGAAGAATTTAGTTTCTTAATTGCATTTTGTAAGTATTATTTTAATTGTTTAGTTTACTTGAATAAATATAGACAACGAATTATTTATATATTCAATTAAAGTAAGCTTACAATATATAAATTTTCATCTAAGTGGAAGTATTTTCTTATACCCTAAAAAGTATCTAGAAAATGTTTAGATTGAAGCACTGTAAAAGGCGCAATTAAATCAGGAATTTATATATTTTTAATTGGTTAAAGGAAAGATATTTAATTTAAATTTGTAAATTAACATTCATAACATAGAAAAGGCAGAAAATGTAATTCACCAAACTCCTGTGTTCTTAATATGATAAAATCTGTTTATATTGAAGCACTGTAAAAAGGGCGATTAAATCAGAAATTCACATATTTTTAAAGGGTTATAGTTTATATATATAGTTTAGATATATAATTTAAAATTTGTAAATTAATTTTCAACACAGAAAAGGCAGAAAATTTAACCCACCAAACACCTGTGATTTTTTTTATCTGTTCAAAATAATTTTTTTTAATTTAAAGACCTTTTTTTCGCGGTGCACAATTTCCTCTGTCCAACTATCTGCTGACCGTGTTCGGTGTATAAGGACCATGCAAGTGACAAATTGTAAGTACAATGGGGACTGGGCTGGGGCTGGGGTTGGGGTTTGGGATTGGGGGTTGGGGCAAGCGGAGACAGATGAGTTGTGTGGAAGTGTCAGCATCAGTGTCAGTTTGGGTTTTGCTTGGCAAAATGTTTTATGTGCAGCTAGCGAGACATTTTTCGGCCTTGTATAAAATATGAGTTGCATTTCCCAGGGCAGGCCATAAACTTTGACCTGCTCCACCTATGTATGTCCATGGATAAATGCATTTACTCTTCTTACCCCCCCTGTCGACCAACTCGTATATCAACTAATTGCACTTTGTTTATTGTCCATGTGTGTGTGCGGCTCTTCTGTTTGGGTTGGCTTTGTAATTGAGTTTTATGCGAGGAACGTGTGTGTCTTCTCGGCCAATCGGAAATTTTATACCCCGTAATATTGTCAATTTTAATTGACTTGATTTCCAATGCAAAAACCAGTCGGCCAGCTGTTGCCGGTGAGTGATTTGCATTTTGTGGCAGCAGGCCCCGGACAGAGCTGTCTAAATATCAACGAACGAGAGACATTTTGATGTTGTTTAAGCCGCTTTTCTTGCTTAACCAGCATTAGGCCAGCTCTTATGCCGTCTAAACCAGGCGAAGCCTAAAAGTATGCCACACGACGAAAAACAAAAAAGCAAGCGGAATGAAAAATGTTTTGGAGGAGCAACAATTTTCCTTGTTTCGCTTAAGTCAATTAATTGAAGCCATTTCTTGTGCTTACTTTGGGGAGTCCCCCCTTATTGCTTACAGCTTTCTTTGGTCTTCGTTCTCCTTTCTCCCGTCTCCTGTCTCCCCTCTTCTGTCTCATTTCTCCTGGTCTGACGTTGAACGTTTGCGTCACTTTCATGCGGGCAACTTCTACGCACTTGCGTCTTAATTACTCACACCGTTGTTGGCCCGCTCTTGTCTTGTGCCTTGTGTCTTGTCTCACCATTTTCCAACTTTTCCAACTGCCAACGTTTGCCGGGCCATGTTCATGCCTTAAATCCTTAAGCTCCTTTCACAGTTTGCCTGTCTCCAAGCGGCTTTTTACATCTGATTCTCTCCCTCGATGGGGGGCATTTCGATTATGGACATATAGCTATTTAGCAATATGTACTTAATGGATACTTCGGAGAGAACTTTTCCGAAATGATGTTCTTTAACTTTGGCTAAAATTTAATATTATTGGAGCTTTAAATATATTGGGTATTTTTAATATGGCTGATATATTTTTATTGCCAGTTGCACTCATTTTGTAGTTATGATTTTTCAATATTTTTGTATGTAAAAACTTTTTTTTTTGTAGACTCTAGTAAACTAAAATTGTGCTTCAAAGCTGGATATAAAATATTATCGATACTTCAAGATTATAATCTTTTTTAAATAATCTTTTAATTTTTAGGGTATTCCAATATTCGTATATTTATTTTCGGGTTTTTTATCATTTCGTGGGCTTTTTTTTAAGCTGTGCTCATTTATTTAAAGTGTTCTTTCTTATAAAGTTTTTTTTTAAATACAAGGAATAGTGTAACTGACGAAAAGCAGAACATATGTAAATGATTTTATTCTTAATATATTAATTAATTTTATTTTGTAACTGATAGAATTGTATTGGAAATGCTGAAATAGAACGAAAAAAAATAATAATTAATGAAAATTTACAAATATTTACTGTAAATTTAGCCCAAAGTTATTTAAATGGAATTTTTTATAAATAAAACGCTTCCAACATTTAACAATAAAACAAACCAAAATAAAATTCATATTTTTAGAGAGGAAAATATACAAAAGTGTTCAGCAATCTTAGTCAAAAAGCTCTTTTAATGGAATATAATTAAAAAATAAAACGTTTCCAACATTAAACAATAATTCAATGCAAGATAACATTAAATAATTTTTCAATAAAAAAATATAACGTATATATTTAGAGATATAAATATATATTTAAGAGCATTAATTGTTCGTGCTATCAGTTGAGGAGCAGAGGCCTGCTGCTGCTGCTGGGCCACCATGTAATTTCCCTTTTGTGTTGCTCCGCCATCAACATCCCACTCATACTCCCACACGCCACGCCCACATCATCCTTCAGCGACCTCCCACTCGTCGAGTGCGCTGCAACATGTTTGCATTTCATTTGTTAGCAAGTTGTCAACATTTTATCTATGTTATTATGTCTTGCCTACTTTTCTGCTCCTTTTATCTGCTTTGGCTGCCGTTTTTTGTCTTATATATTATTTTTTTGTTTTTTTTTTTCGGAGCTTAAAGGTAAGCCATTAAAGTTTTTTTTTTGTTAGGGAAGGAAGGGTCGTTGGTGGCTTGTCATTAGTCAAACGTCATGTCATGTGAATGAGGCGTGAGCGTGCAGCGAATTTATCATGGGGCCACATCTCAGATAAGCCCTGGCCACGCGGCGTATGAGCAATAAAAGAAATTAATACAAATATTAATCATACGCCGCGTGGGACCAAAATGCCAAAGATCAAGAGGTGACAGAATTAAGAGAGGGAGAGCGAGAGAAACCACAAAGATGAAGACATCAAAAAGAAGGTCAACTAAGCACACAAAGCATCTCTCATTGCGGACTCTCGGAGGTCAAATTATGCTCAACTATGAAATGGAAATTGGAGTCGTAAAAAGGTTGCAAAGTTATGGTTTGGGGGTTTTCCTCTTTTTATGTCCACTGATCAGGATGGGTTTATCGGTTCAATTTGGTTTCAATTTTAACCCCTTTAGTTTTAATTTATGCACAGTTTGTAGAACCTTTAATCATGGCATTTTTTGGGAAAAAAATTGGAAGAGCAATTTTGTATATCAACAAAGTTTTTTAAAATTCTTAACTTACATATTTTCTTATAAATTTAAAGAGAAGTTAATATAAAAAGAACGCTTGGATTTTTATACCTTAAAGTCCAAAGACTCTTATAAATATTAATAATATTATTATTTAATATTATCATAAAGGTACTATTAGTTACTTAGTTGCTGGTTCATAATTTTTCTTACCCCTTATTATTGATTGCCGGTGGTCATAAAAATGTAAGACTAACTTGTTGCGTCCCCTTCGCAAAAAATTATGAAAGCTCGAAATTGGTTTCGGTTTTTGCGTAGTAGTCCTTGCAGGACTCCGCTCACTCATGCGTCCTGAAAACGATACAAAAAAAAAAGCAGAGAGAGAGAGCAAAATGAAGAGCGTGGGTGGTAAAGAGATTCTCATTTTTGGGAGAGAATTTTCCGCATTTTGAGTGAAAGTCTGTTGAGCCAAAAAGCCAGCAGCTATCTTGAGTTTTTAAGTAAAGGGAAGCTGGATTTTTTGAGAGGACTACGCAGCCAACCAAAAATTGTAGTAAGTGAAATGCCACAGGATATAAGGAGCTATATAAGGAGAAGCCTTCACTTCGGTGGATTATCGTGAAATGGCCGACGCATGGAATTTGGAAGTTTGTGGGGGGAAAGTGCTTAAGGGATTAGGGATTATGAAATATATATAGGTACAGGCTCTGTAGCTAAGGTAACTTTGGTTTTTGGCCAAGGATAAGTTAATGGGAGTTGACACCGAAAACTTTTAAATGCATTATTAAATACGGGGATAGCATTTCAATTATATTTAAAGCATTTAAATCATTTAAAGAAAATGTGATTAATATAATAATTAAAGTACATATTTAATGTTTTTGATTAATTGTGTTTGCTAATTCTCCTCTACATATTCTTAGATTTAAATATAACAATATCCTTTGTTTACCATTTTGCTTGACTTGGCTTGAGGGGCCTTCAATTTTTGCACGCTGGAAATTATAATGCTGTTGTTTTGCTTATATTTTTTGTAACCATCTTGCGGCGCTAATTAAATTTGCTGCCTTACCCACACAAATATAAAGAATCCTCCCCCCAGCAAAGATATGGCGAGTATCTGAACCCCCTGCATTCCTTTGGCGTGGCCAACTTAATTGCATTTTTTCAAGTTTGCTGAGCGCGCATCGTTTTGTAACTTCTTTTTTTTGCCCCCATCGCCGGGCTTTATTGATAATGCCGGGGCGTTTTCTTCGCAGGGCCACGCCCCCCTGGATGACGCCCAGAGAGTGTCTCTGATTTTTCTTTAAGGGCTGCAACGAAGCGAACTTATTTAATCATATTTTAATATTGAAATAAAAAAGAGAGAGAATCACCTTAATTATGGTTTCCCTGTCGGATTTCTAATTTACATTTTAGCCTTATTAAATTTCTCACCCTTCACATTAATTCCATAATTATTGACATAATATTTGCTTTATTTAAAAATATTTCTGAATT
>JAJJHY010003831.1:12334433-12358249 GCA_021224005.1 Drosophila setifemur | reverse complement strand
TGGCTTTTTGTAAACAGTTTTCCTGATTTCCTGTCATTCCCGCCCAAATGAAATGCACTGAAATAATTTCCAACTTTTTGCAAAACAAATATTATTTGTGGTTTCAAGTTATGCGATTTGCGGCTAGCTTTTAATTCTGGTTTTAATAAGCCAACTCTTTTGTTGGCTTGCATAGAATTATCTACAAAATATCTGCAATAGCATTTTGGCCAATTAGTCCGGCATTGTTTTCAATTCATTTTAATGAGCTAAATTTAATCATATTAAATATTTATAATTGCGCCCAATTATTAAACATTAAATGGCAACCATTTAAATAGAAGAATTTAATTAAGTCCATTTAACATTCAAGCCCTCTACATATTTTATTTGTGTGACTTTGAATGTTGGCCAATATATATATATATATATACGAAACCGCATTCATTATGCAGAGGCAGCAAAAAAAAATCAAATGTGTTACTGCAGTAAATACTTCACCCGAAAAATAGGCATTTAAATTGCCATGGTACCTAAGTTTCTCGATATATGTTGTATGTATTATTCATTTATTTTTGCTGGCCGCAAGAACTCATACGAAATTTTCGGTTATCTAGTGGCAGGGACTCTCCACATTGCTCATACGCCACGTCGGCCGCATAAAATATTGAAATTGTTTGACCAAAACGCAATTTACGCATATGTACTACATATGGCAGACTGACCAATCTCGGTGTGCGCGTTGGCATGTGGCAAGAGTTGTTGAATAGATTCATTCCATTTGCATTTGTACAGTCTGTCCTTGCCACCGATTTATTTGTTGCATTTTGATTTTATTCGATTCGATTTTCGTTCGGTGTGTGGCAAAGGCATTTAAAGCAAAACGCATATAAATTAAGGGTTTAAATTTGGCTGGGCTGCGAGCATGTGTTGCTTAAAACTAATATTTATTTACCGTCATTTAATATTTATTAACTCGTTTTGATTGGCCATCTGCAAAAATATGTCTATAACTGGGTCAGTCAAGAAATAAAATTAAAAGTAATTCGTTGGTAAGCCACAGGAAATTCCAGCAAATTTAGTTGATTAAAAATTGTTGTTTACATCGATTTGATTTATTGGCAAATTTATTGAAATATGCGCCTAATTATATTTACCTGACTTTGTTTGGCAAATATTTGGCTTTTATGGCCTCAATAGATATGTTTTGGAAAAAAAAATCAACTAGGTTTTCCTCTTTAAGTTGTGCAAACAATTTCCAGTCGTCGCCTTCCTCTTTTACTTGCATTTATGATTTCCTTTTAATTAAAATAAATATTTTATGCCTTTCGATACACAATCTCCAGAGGGGCAGATGGCAAAAAACAACACACACACACAGGGCAAACTTCCCACTCGAACAAAGTTGATGAAAAGTGGAAAAACTCCTTGAGTTAAAAATCTTTCTTTCTTCTTGTTTGCTGTTTCTTTGCAGGAGGCCTTGCCCGAAACGGAAAAGGTGTAAATAATTCAGGCCAAAAACTTGGCCTTCATGACTTCCCATTCATTGCTCATCCAGGCTCGACTTGGGTTGATTTAATTGGGATTTAACTGGGGAAACATGACACCGATGGCGTCGGAACTGTTCAAAGGCAACCGCAGCAATTTGCAATTGTTGTCACAGCAGAATCCCAATTTGCAATCCCTGATTAACATAGAGGAAGTCCAAATCTACTAAAAACCACACACATCTAAGTAAATTTTCATCCGTTGGATAATTAAGACAAAAATGGCAGCCGCCGTCTTGGAGGCCAATGATAGTAAGTTGGATTTGGTGTGCGAAGAGTGCGATTATTATGGTTCGACTGCAACGATATATATCGATAATAGTACTCAAACCGAGGACGACGATGTAGGTAAATCGAAAACTCAGAAAACCAAATTAAGTCAAATTATCGAAGAAGAAATGGAGGATGAATTGCAAATGGAACCGGCCACAAATGGTATACGAAACGATAACAATAATCACAGTGATGAGGAGGAACCCACAAATGAAGAAGATTTGAAGGTGGTAGAGGAAGTTCCCTCAGAGATCATAGCTGAAGAGGAACAGCAACTTGTTGCTGAAGTGCCGGAACAAACGATTGAGTTCGTGGAGGAGGAGCAAGAGGAGCAGGAGCAGGAGGAGCCGGAGGAGCAGGAGGAGGTGGTGCAGGACCAGGAGCAGGAGGAGGAGGAGGAAATCGACGAAGTGGCCCGACTCACAAGATTAGCCTTAGGTATGGGCTATGCCCGCATTATAGATTACGATAACCTGCGAATTATCGAACAGGTTATCGAAAGCGATGACGACGACGAGGACACCAATGATGTTGAGCATCAGAATGGAGCTGGGGATAATGTAGATGCCGCATCTCCGGCGGTGGCCTGTCCCGATTTGGTGACTTTCATCGGAGAAAGCTATCAGGTAATCGAAAGGTCGGCCCAGAGTCATGACCCCCAGCTGATGGTGGTGGACAACAACAATAATAATCGCAGCAGCGATGCACCAGTGCGTCCAACGACCGTAAATGGAGATGGAAAGCTGCAGGAGCAGGATAATCAAAGCACTGCTTCCACCAGCTCAACCCCGGCGGCTACAGCAACTGCAACTGCCACATCCACCAGCAGCAGCAGCAGCAGCAGTGCCCTGATCAAGGCCTACAAATCCAATCTGACTCCTTTGGCTCCGGTTTTCCAACCCGCCGCCCTGAAGGCCAAGCAGCAATTGCAACACTCAACCGGCAGCAACATAACCTCGATGACAGCCACGACAACAACAACGGCCGTGGGCTATGCCGCCTACGAGCAGACAACCGTGTACTATCAGCAGCAGATACAGCAGCACCATCAACAGCAGCAGCAGCAGCAGCAGCAACAGCAACATGCACACCAGCAACAGCAACAGTTGTCGCCCAAGCAACAGCAGCAACAGCAACAACCACTTTGCGCTCAACATGCCGGCTTGCCTCACATCCATGGCGCCCAACTGCTGCCCGTGCAATTGATTACCTTGACGCCGCCAGGATCAACAGCAGCAGCAGCAGCAGCGGCAGCAGCAACAGCAGCTGCAGCAGCAACAGCAGCCGCAGCAGCAGCAACACCAGGAGCAACAGCGGCAACTGGCGCCACTTGGCCACTTGTGGAGGCGCCAATTTACATCGACATCAATGGGGAATATCGCAGCTATTGCCCGGCACATGGACCGCCGGCGGTGGCAGCTCCGCCGAATGGCGCCATGGTGGCCCATCATGTCCACTCTCATCCCCATGCCCATCCCCATACCCATGCCCATCCCCATGTCCACACCCATGCTCACAGCCTTCCTCTGGCACATACCCTAGCCCATTCCCATCAGCAACAGCAGCAGCAGCAACAACAGCAGCAGCAACAACAACAACAACAGCAGCAACAACAACAGCAGCAGCAACAACAACAACAGCAGCTTCATCATCACCATCAGCAGCATCAGCAACATTTGACGCCGGCGGCTGTGACAAATGTTAATGGAAATATCGCACAGGCAGCAGCAGCAGCAGCCGCAGCAGCAGCAGCAGCAGCGGCAGCGCCTCGTTTGTTGCTGCAACTGGACGCAGCAACTGTCCAGCAGCAACAGCAACAGCAGCAGCAACAACAGAAGCAACAGCAACAAATCGTTGCTGCTGGCAAGCGGAGCAAAGTTTATCGAGGTGAGTGGCCGTTTTATGACATTTGTTGTACAGTTTTTATTCGTGTCCATGATGCCCGAAGCTATTTGGGTCCCCATATAGTTTGTCCATAGAAAGGACACTACACTGAGAGTAAATATGGGATGGTCTTATGAAGCATTCGGAATTTATTAAATTTTTAAAGAATTTTGTGGTTGAGGAAGTCTTATTTCACATAATCTTGTGGGTTTATTTGTTTGTTTAAATATGGGGAGTAAACACTGAAGAAAAACTTGGGTTTAATTATAAATCAAAATAAAATTAAGCTTTTCTCTTAGTATTATTTATTTTGTAATTACCAAAAAATGGTTGTTAAAGTTCTTCGATAGTAACAGTTCTTAACTCTTAGATTTTACATAGATTGTAAATGGTTTATGAATTCAAGAATTATTTAAATAAATACTTAAAATTAAAATTCAATTACTATAACATTAGTAAGACAAAATATAATCCTTAAAACCCAAAAATATTCAAATAAATAATCATGAATATAAAAAGCAATGAATTTATTTTCTAAGATGCTAAATTGTTTTGCTACATAATTCTGGAAAAATAAAGTCCATTTTTAAATAGTTCCGGTACAATAATTTTTTTTTCTCTGCACTGACCACATAGAGTCGGCACGATCCAAAGTGTCTTTGGATCCCTCAAACTTTGGCCATTATTTTGTGCTTTGATTCATGGAGGCTGCCAGGATGAGAAACCGAGAGTCTCCTTGCGGAGACAGGGACAGTCCCTATCCTTTGTAGCCAAGGATTTAATCAGTTAAGCAAAGCCAACTGACCGTCTCAGTCGGCCACCTCCCAGACTCTCTCTCTCTCTCATATATGGCGTATATGATGGCCTGGTCAGGGTTAAAATTAATTTCGAAGTCGTTGGCCGCTCCCTTTGTGTGAGATGATGTTTGCTTTTCGGGGCTGAGACTCTGACTGAGGCTGAAGCTGTGGCTGAGGTAACGAAAGCCATTGGTTCTTGGCATGTTTGTGCGGCTTATTTGCCAAATAATCTGTTTGTTTGGCTCTGCAATAAGTAGTGCTGGAGCCCGGCAATCAGTTGACATAGGCCTTCGTCAGCAGGAGACGAACCGGAACGAGCCAAAATGTGTATGCAAATTGAGAGGTAAATATTTTTGATGCATAGCTGGGGGAATTGAACAGAAAACAAGATGGGAATGTAAACGAAAATCTGTATCAACAAAAGCCACACCTAAAACCATATTAAATTCGGGGGTGTTTCTTACCTTAATTTTCTTTGACTATTTTTGTAGATTTAATAAAGGTAATCTTAGTTAAAATTTGTGATTTGAAGACTATCAATTAAGAGAAATATCTAAAAATATTTCTTCTTAACAAAATGGTTCCTTCAGTAATGTACTTAAATACATCGTAAATCTTGCTTTAAATTTACTTACATTTCATCTGATTAAAGACATAAATAATCTGAATACATTTCTTTGACTTTATTAAGAGACATTTCTACACAAGATTGTGATATTCTCCACAAGCAACGTTTTTCATCAATACCTGCCCTGCCTGTACTTGATATTTTCCCAGCTTTTCCTTATTTCCCATATCACTTTACTAGTCGCATAGCAAATCCTGCATTTGTTTTCCTTTTTTTTATTGGCGCCCATCAAAGGTGACGTTCGAATCGACACCTGGCGATTGGCTTCTAGCAATGGCTCCCATCTTGTTTTGACTTTATCCCCGTCTACATCTAATCGGATTCATTTTCGCCATTTTCAGCTGTGCAACAGAAAGCGGACGATGGTTTCAATTTGAATTTCAGCCCTCTCGTCCCTCAGACCACCCTCCTCCTGTCCATATCTACTTTTGCGGGCATCTCGCATTCTCGGATTCTGGGGGAGGGCAGGGAGGCGGGGCGTGGCGGGGCGGGGCAGTCCAGTGCATATTGAAGTCATCACAGTTGGCGACACTCCCAGGCAATTTTGTGCGCCAACTTGACCATATCCAGCTGTGTGTATGCAGATCATACTGTGTCACCAGAGTCGCCTTTGATTTCCCCCCCGCTTCTGCCTTTTGTTCCACTGCCAAGTTTGCCGGATAGTTCTACCCTCGGCTCCACTCATTTCATATTTCTTTTATATGCCCGCTATTTCGCTGCGAGGGTATATTAAGGAATAATGTTTTCGATTTTAAATGGAATGTAATAAAATATACTTTAGTAATAATAATTTAAATATTTTTGTATTGAGTGGTTATAAGAAAAAATTGTAATGAATTTAGAAAGAGAAAACAATAATACGAGAAAAAAAATTAAAAACTTTGAAACTTCAAGGAATATTATAAAATATATCTGATAAAGATAATACCTATATTCATAGAAAAAATTGTGCCTAATTCTAGAAAGTTTAAATAATAATACAAGTAAAGAAAACTCCAAAAACTTTAATTAACTTGTATATTTAATGATAAAATGTGAATACAATTCACAATCCGATTAAATATTCGCTTTAAATTTTCGATCATACTGACCAACCCAAGTTTAACGTATGACAATAAGTAACGGGTATCTCATAGTCCACGCCCCACGGGATTCATTCTGGTTTTTCCACGGCTCCGCCACACGCTGTGGTCTTATGGACTACCCAATTTTTCGTTTTGTTTGGCCCCATGCAACTTTGAGGCCTTTGTCTCCCTAGAATCTCGCATTCTCTCAGTGCTCTATCTCTGTCGCTCTCTCTCTTTTCCCTCCCTTTCTCTCCCTTTATCGCCATTCCTTTACATTTCTCCTTTGCACGCACGCATTTCCCTTTGTTGCGCCGCTATTTCGCAAATTTTCACTTACACATACGAAATTTTACTGTTCTTAAACATTTTCTTTTTTTGCATGGAAGGCTTTTTGCCAAAATCATTTTTTATCCCAGTTTAGCTATAGCTATCAGCCTCCTTTTCTCGCTATTTGTATCTTTTTCGCCGGATTTCATTTGCCTTTTACTGCATATTGCCGCTATTTTGGCCGATTTCTCTCAGAGGATGTTCTAGAACACGGCAGGGAAATGGGTTTTTTTTTCCATTTCCATTTAAATTTTAATTTTTTATAATACTTATTTCAATAATATCTTTTTATTTATTTAAAAACAATATTCCTTAACAAATCTAAACCAAAATTTCGTACTTACCAAATATATTTGATACAATTTAAAAATAATATCAAAATTAAGAAAGAAGGTATTTAGATGTATTGTTATGTGAGTTGCAAAAACCTCTTTCATATGGTAATTATTTTTTAAATCCCCATTAAATCCGAGAGTTTCCGTTTTTGGAATCCCAAAATCCGTTCGCTTGTTAACTCTTTGGTGTGTGTAAAATGCGTAGCATGTGGCATGCATCATTCGACGTTTTTCTCAGTCAGTCGACTGTCGCCAATGCCATCGTGTGTCCACGGCGACGTCGCCTGGTAAATGCACATCTATATGCCCAACATTCACATCCCCAGCCCCAGTCCCAACCCAATCCACAGCCTCCAGCCCCATCTGCATCCATGTCCATGTCCACTTCGGTGTCCCAATGTCCAGTGTCAATTTTGACCATCTCTCCATTGGCTTTTGGCTGGCAGTTGAGCGGATTTCTTTTTCGATTTTTGTCGCTTCTCCTCTGGTTTTTTTTTTCGGTGTTCTTTTTTTTTTTTTTTTTTGGGCACTAGCCAGTGCAGGATCAGCCGCCTGTTGTCATAATTTTAGCACTCACTGTGCGAGTTTTCTTTTCTTTTCTGTTTTTTTTTTTGTTTTTTTGGTTGTTCGCTTACTGGAAATGCGTTTTCAGCCCCCCCTTCCAACTGCCGCCGCCTGTCGCTCTTTTAATGTCATTTGCTCTGGGTGATTTTTTTGTCCCTGCCTCCGGTTGAGTTTGTTTATTTTTCATGGTGTAATTTATTTGAGGCTCGTTGCGTTGCATTGCTGCTGGCGTTGGTTTGGTTGGTAGTTTGGTAGTCGGCATCCCATTGGTTTATGGCTTGTAAGTTGTTTATTATTAATGTTTGGCTTATGCTGGCAGTTGTCAGCCGTTGGCCGGGGTTGGGCTCTCCATGGGTATGGGTTTGTGTTTTCTGTCTCGGAATGGCTCGGCACGGTTTTGCTGGGATTTTCCCGCTGCACTTTACGGGTATGAGCTCATAATGAAGTCATAGTAATCTGCCATACCCTGCCCCCACCCCATCTTTAGCATATTTGTTGGCCATAAAATGTATGCGTATGCGTCACATTGCGACAATGCTGGGAAATCCCTTCCCAACTTTTCTGCAGCATCCCGAATTTTCTCGTTCCCATTCTCATTTTCAAGCCGAAAATGCATGTTTTGTGTTATTTCATTGCGAAAACATTAGTCATGCGGTGAACGTGTATATAGTGTATACGAGTATATAGGATATGTATTATATCTATGTACTATGATGGTTATATTTTCCATGCTTAGAGTCCACAAATTTAAAGCTGAAAGTTATATTTAACATACTTATTTGTAGAAAATAATTTAGGGTCATTGAAAAAATACAAACTTAATCATTACAATCGCACTTTATAGAAGTTGATTTGCGTGTAATTTTAAATTCCTTTCATATATGGTTTCATTAAATGTTTTGAATTAAGAAATAAACATTTATAACATCAAAATTGATGCAAACACTGGCAGGCTTATTTATTTTAATATTTATTAATACAACATTAACATTAATTTGAAAATACGATGCAATGTGAATGTATTTAAATGCTTTAGAGTTTTGGCCCGTTGCCCTTTTTCTCTCATTATTCCATTAATTAATTTTAAATACCTTTAGTATTTGGTTTCTTAAAATTTATTTTATGAAAAACTAAAAATAATGATAATCCGAAACTTGTGTTTCACTTGAGGTCGTCAAGGGATTTTCATCGATTGCCTCGCAGATGAAAAGACAACCTGTATTGCAGTGGCTGTCGTACATGTAATGATTGTACAGGAAAATGCAGTGCTGAAAGTCATGGTAATTGTCCGGTTCGCCATAGCCCCAGTTGAGGTAGTTAGCTGGTTTTCCGGATGCCATGGACACGAATTCGCCCTCGACGGCCAGATCGGTGACATCCACCCAATAGACTTGCATGGGAGTGAGTTTTCTTTCGATGGCTGCCTGCTCGGTGCGAGTGCGAATGGTGGCCAATTGTCCACCCATCTGACGACAGGCATCCGAGGCACCGAACCAATTCTTCTGTTCTGTCTGCTCGATATAGAAGAATCTCGTACCGATCTTCTCAAAGTTCGCCGGCATCTTGGACTCCAGTTTATTGTGTATGGCCGTCAGCTGCGTCTCCACTTGGTTTTGTTCGGCCAGGATAAGGTTGAGTTTGTCCACCTCACAGGTATTCCATCGTTGCTCATCGCCGGCAATCCGTTGGAGTAAATCTCCCAGAGCATTCGAACAGCAGCCATCGAGTTGAGCTTGGGAATAGCAAATACTCAATGCAATTGCCGCGTAAAGCAAAAGATTTGAGTACTTGAGCATCTCGTATTTGCTATTTTTTTTATTTCCACACTCAATTGCTAATAAAACACACGATCGGCGACTGATTCATTATAGCTCGGATCTCTTTCTTTTATGCCCGCCCATCGTTTGAGATTATATTGACAGCAAGTGTTGCATTTCCCAGAATGAATATAAAAAATATATATATAGGGTATAAAATAGGGTATGGCTTGAAGATAAGCGAATTTCGTGGAAATTGTAAATTATTTTGTCACCTTTCTGTGTAAATTGCTTTATTCTCGTAAAGTTCTCAATACATTTAATTTTTTTAAGTGTATTAGCATCAGCTTATCAAAATCACCTATTCAGTGTACTTGTTGCGGATAATTACTGAAACGCGGAACGTGATACATTTTATTTTGTTTTGATATATAAAATTCATAGTCATTTCTCAGAAAAAGATGCATGCTTACACTGCAAAAAAGGTCTTTATTAAATATTTGTTATATTTTCATATATATTTCAAATCTAGAAAAATTGGAAACAGTTTAGTTTTCAAATAAAAGCAAAAATATATATATATAAGCTTTTGGGTGTTATAAGTAAAATTAAAAACACCAAAACTAAGAATATTTCCTTTAAAATAATTATTCCGATTCTAGAGGCATTAGCTCCTAACCCCACAAACACAATTTTAACCCCACAAACACAATTTTAACCCCACAGTGTCAAATGTCGACTTTTGAGAAATCAAAGTCAGCTCAACTTGTCTCATCTCATGAAGCATTTCAAATTGCAATTAGCCGCAGCAAGCCAAAGCGATTAAGCCATGATTTTGATGGCTGAGAGGGAGACAGGGAGAGCGACAGAGATGGACAGAGAGTGAGAGTTAATGAGGGGAAAATCGGGGAAAAATTGAGGAAAATGGAGGTAATAAACGTGAGATTACTTAACTCAGACATCGAGAAATTGTCGCATTGACGAAGCTCAACCGTAGCCAAACACGCACAACCAGAAAGAGATGGGTGACAAGTGAGAGAGAGAGAGAGGGAGAGAGGGGTAGACGGGACATTAAACAATTTGTTTCACATTTACAGAACCTTTCCCTCGCCATTTTCCCCATTTTCCCTTTTGCCGCACATGAAAACTTTTGCCAGCAACGTCTGTGACTTCATCTCTCCGTTTCAGTGTTTCTATGTTTGTGCGAAAGTATCTGTATCTGTAAGAGAAGTATCTATGTGTGTGTGTGTGTGTTAGAGTCGCATGTATAACATTACAAAACGGTACACATGTGCAATCTGTCTACGGTTAAATTTGTTACGCTGCACGCCATGCGAACATAAAAAGTGCATTTCCAACTTGGCACCATTCGACACTAAAGATTGCATAGGGAAAATCGTGTCTCCCAGTTTTCCATTTCACACACCACCCCCTTTTGGGGTGAGTTTTTCCCCTACCCCCTCTCAACCACGCCCATTCCTCCGTTTTCGTATGCAAATTGTCGTTTAAGCCAAAACACGTGACCCATTGTACGGCAATCACCTCATGGAATATTTAAGAACAGGGATTTCATTTACAGCTAGCGAATAGCCACGTGATTTCTCCAAGTGTGGATTAAATTTGTAGAGTAATTTCGAATTTAATTTGGGGTATGTGTTGTTGGGGAAAATATTTAAAAATTGTTTTAGAAAAATGTTTCATGATTCCTGTTATTCAACTTTTGTTTTTATGAATTTAAATGGAAGTATCTAATATAATAGTTACAATCTTAAGTCACTAAAAAATCATATAACAATTAAATTTAAAAATTGATAAGTAAATATCAGAAATCTAAGATGAGCCCTATTGTTCTTTATACAAATATATTTATTCTTAATACTATTTTGGAAAAATTATATACAAGTATTTGAAAATGTTTTCGAAAAATGTTTTATGATTCCTCTTACAACATTTTTATTTTCATAAATTCAAAATGAATTCCCTTACAGGAGAGAATATAAAAAACAATCTTAAGTAATTACAAAATCACGTGATTATTTAGTAAAATTCAATTAACTAATTTCCATATCGAAATCTTAGATGAAGCCTTTTTTTTCTAAATAAAAACATAGTTTTTCAAATGTACAATAATATTAATGTATCAAAGCATTTTGTATTTTTTATTATTATTAAATTTTTATAATACAAATTTATACTATCTCTTATACAATAAAATCGTTGATTTAATTAACTATTTTAACTAGAGCCTGGCTGGCAAATAAAATGATATTTTGTGGCAAGGTCTTCCGAGTACATTAATCCATTCTTCAAGGAAACACCATCCTTCGTTCCTTCAGCGTCGCTGGGTTGACCTTCAGCCCACTTTAAATAGGAAACTGGTTGTCCAGAGACCAAGGACCTGAACTCTCCCTCCACGGCCAGGTCGTTGATGCCCAACCAATAGTTGGAATCCGGTTTGAGTTTCGCGCTGATCGCTCTCATTTCCTCTTCATCCTCGATAATTGCCAGGTGACCGCCCAACCGGCGGCAGGTGTTAGAGGCGGAAAATAATTTCACCGTTTCATTCTCCGCGATATAGAAGTATCTGCCGCCGATTTGCTGGAATTCTACCGATGAACTCAATATAGAGTTTATGGCCAATTTCTCCTGCAGGGCTGCCAGTTGGCTTTTGATTTTGTTGTGGGCATCGTTGACATTTCGGGAAATGCAGGAACTCCATCGCTGTTCGCTGGTGGTAATGTGATCTGCCAGTGGCTTGAGTGTGGAGTAGCAGGATTCACCACATTTCCTAATCCCATCCTCCAATAGATTCTCCAAATTGGCAATTTCCGGAGATTCCGTCATCTCTGACAGCCCGCCGTAAATATTAAAGGCGAAAATCGCGTAAACAAAAATATTCGCGGACCTGAACATTATAGAATTGCATTAACCGATCGAGAGATTAAACAGATTTATTCTGAATCTGTAGGCTCTGGGCTTGGTTGCTTTTATTGAGTCGTATATATCAATTTCAAGCAATGCATTGATAACAATTTCTCAGAAGTATTATTAATAAATGAGATTATTATTAATAAGTTTTTTGTTGACATTTGTGAGAGAGTCGTAATTGATAAGCTACTAAGAATTTTTGTGATTCTTTTAACCAAGATTAGAATTTATTTTTCCATAATTTATACATTGTAAATTGCAAAAACCCCAGGACAATGCTTACATTTCATTGGAACTACTCGTGATTATATATTTAAATTAACCAAATTGCAATCAAGAATCCTCAAACCGCAGGATACTTTTTTTTTGAGTAGCTTATTTTTTCTTGATTGGTTCCATTACTGGGATTCATTGGTATTTCTCGAAGATTACATATCAGGAAGCTGACCCGCAGTTGGCGGTGAAAAATTCCCCAGAACCAATTGCCAAATCGTTTCGCATCTCGAAGTGGTTACCACAATTTAATTTGGTCCGGTTAAACTGCACTTTGGCTATAGGTTGGCCTTGCGGCAGTTGCGAGTTGCGAGTAAAGCATCCTTAAATTGAATATAAAACGCAATGGAAGGAGCAGGAAACGAGCCAAGGAAAGGACCATCGATGCGAGAGTGCGAGAGTTTAAGTTAGATATACGTGTACTCTGCCCCTTTGCCAGTTGTCGTCGTGTCAAACTGCCAACAGCTAAAAGACTTTGGCTAACTCGGAAAAAAACATTAGACAAAAAAAGAATCAGAGGGGTATGGAGAGGAGGGAAACGAATAAAGGAATACCCAGTAGATTTTGGGGTATTTAATTCAGGAATAATCGGAGATTTAATTGAATTGCAAGCTACTCATTTCAAAATATATATATTTTTACAAATAATAAAAGAATTTTTATATATTTACAAATACTTCTACATTTGTTCATATTCCAAATTAAATTTCACAATAATTTCTTTTCCTAGTTTTCTTTGATTTTCCTTACTCCCTTAAAGGGTATCTCACACATCGAAAGATACAATGTCGCACACACAAAAAAATATTGGGGTGGAAAAAAAAAAGGAAAACTACTGCAACTGTCAAATGCATTATCATGGCATCTTTTTGCCAAAAGCTCAAAAGGTAAAAACCGAAAAGGAAATGCAGACAAATACTTTTGGGAAAGAAGAACTAACCTGATCTTGGTTGAACTTATTCAAGATTAAAGATTAAAGATGTGTGTGACAAGCCAAAATAACACTTGAAAAGATTTTAATTTAGTTTGAATTTTAAGTCACTTCATTAAATACTTGAAAATTAAATCAATGAAGAGTTGCCTGTTGATGTCGTAATGAGATAAACCAATATTTAATGGCAATTCACTTCATTCTAGACTAATGAAATTTAATTACAACGATTACACTTATTGTTATTATTCTCTCGAAACAATCGGCTTCCATTGCAAACAAGATTAACAAACATAATTAAATTAGTAATCCATTTACAATTGATTAAACATTCGTTTTGACTTTTTGCTTGCAAACCGGAAAGAAAATGTACAGCAAAAAAACAGATTAAAGAGTAATGAATTTGTATTCCTTCTGTGTAAACACACACTCCACTAAAACCTGTTTAATATCAACTTACTTAGTTTCAATTTACTATCTGCATTTAATATTCAACTCGGGCATATATTTCAATATACATCTGCTAAAACTCAAGCAAATTAAATCAATTCCCCATCACGCATACGCCACGTATCACATAAATTCCCCAGGCGAAAAGTTTAATATATATCTATGAGAATATGAGCATATTTAGATAGATGGATGGATGGATATATGTATATGTAGGTGATGTGCCGCATCAAGTTGTACTATACAACACCCCGTGGACAAAGTAAAGCATAGTTAGTAGTCTAGGATATTCTTCTCCTGTATTTTTTTTTCATTCCCGGGTCTTGTTTGGGGGTTACGCATACACGGTTGTGGCGTTTAACAAAGTTTAAGGCAACCGCAGGTTTTCCAACATATGTGCGGCACAAAGGAGGAAAAGCGAGGGAAATGGGGATTGAACTACAAACTGCACTTTTACTTGGCAGCTTCAGAAACTTTTTGCCCATGACTGAGAAACTTTTGCTGCCCCCGAAAATCCCACCAGCTACATTTTCAATTGTTGCACTTGCTCCTGCGTCTTGGGACGTCTCACCCTCTCTATCTATTCTATATGTGTCTCTATCTTTTAGTAATCACTGGGAGTAAAAATGTTATTAAATTGTTATTTAATAGGAAATAATATAACCAGCAAAGTCACAAAGAAAATGTGCCTTGGGGAAGGATGTTTGTCTTCAAATTGTTGTCAATTATTTATGTTCTTTAGCCAGAAATTAGAATTTTGAATTATATTTTTGGGAACATAAATAGTATTTCCTTTAATTATTTGTATTTCCAATCATTTTTTCCATTTAATTTTTATTAATTAAAATGATTTCTTAAACATTTTCTGAAACTAACATTTTTAACATAGCTTTGAAAATTATTTGAATAAGTAATTATATATCTTTTTAAAACGTGTGAAATATAATATTTAAATTATTTTTCCGACCATTTATGTCTTTAAACTTATTTTCCTTAGCTCTGCAATCCTTTCTTAGACAATTTCTTTCCGCATCCAGATTTCCTCCCAGGCCACCAATTAAATTTTCAACTGCAATCTGCGGCCAGATTGTGCGCAATTATAATGGCAAAAGATTTTCCTTCAAGTATTTTTGCTCCCACTTTTTTCATTCTACTTTTTCTCATATTAAAAAGGGAAATCTTTTACATGGATGGGATAAATTTCACGCCATTTTGGACGCAAAAGATGTCCTTCGGTTAGAGCCTCAACCTGAGCCACAAATACACAGAATCGGTAGACAAAACCATCATGTTTGGTTTTTGGTCTACAACTCGCCAATTTGCGTAGCAATCCAACCGTAAATGCCTGTCTTTTAGGCGCTTAAAGCGCTTTAATTAAGTTCGACTTGAGCCGGGAATTGTCAGACCAAACTCTGTGTGTGTGGCCAATTCTGGCCAAAAAGCCGATTGAAAGTTGCGAAAATTGCTGTCAACACATGGCCCTCGCCCGTTCATTTCGATTTTACGATCCTCCGATTCCCTGCTGGAAGTTTTTAGCATTTCATTAAAAACTTTTTCTGCACACTTTGTCATTTGTCGTGTTGCACATCCGACAACTGACGACAACTGAGAGTGCTGAAGATAGATTGCGGCTTTCGTCAGAAGAACTTCAGGGATAAGCAGAAAGGAAAGGAGTTAAGTGAGATTCGAAATTGATTTCGGATGAGTTGTAAATGATGGTTGGGTTACGGAAGAAATCTGTTCATTAAAAACTAGAGAAAAATAAGCTGGACATCTAATTTAAATTTAAGTTAATTGTTTTCTAACTCCAATAACATTCAGCGAATGCAGGAATTTCAAATAAAAGAAATTTAAATTCTATAACCAAGAAATCTGCAAAAATAAATTATGCATTCATTATTAAAATAAGCTAAAAATACGCTGCAATTTATTATTCAATTATTTATGATATAAAAACTATAAATGTCAAAAATATTTCTCCTCTCATTTGATTGATTATAATTTCTCAAAAGATAAATCAACAAGTTGAAACCATTTTTGTACATTCATTTCTTTAACAAATAATATCTAGATGCCTTTTAATTTTCTCTAAAAAATATCTCGAATTTCTTGCTTAGTAATTTTAGCCCCAAACCTTGCGATTTTCAGCTGTCTGCGTTAGCTCATCAATCAATTTACAATGTTAATCCGGCTTGTTGCCATGACTAATGATTTTCCTGAGAGTCTGCTAACATAATGCATAAATCAAAGCGCTGGAAAGCCTAACAAATTTGCACAGGTATACAAAAGCGAGCACGAGAAATAAATAAAAAAAAAAACGGGGCCAAAGTAAAAGAAATACAACAAAAAATAAAAAACAGAAAAAAACCAGAAAACATTTTATACAAATGCATAATGACAAATAATTTGAGCGGCGAACTCATCTCGCACCTTTCACCGCCCGAAACAAAAATAAAAAGCGAAATAAAAGTGAGAAAAAAAATAAAATAAAATAATAAAAATTAAAAAAAAGGAGGAGTTGGAAAACTTTTGCTGCCAAGCAATTCTCATGATTTCAACTTTGAACCGAGCCGCTGTCACTTGTTCTCAAGTCGCGTCTTCTTCCCACTCCCCCTGGCCAAGATGGTTTTGCTAATTTTTCGTGCCTGGGCCCACCTTCGAAAAAAAAACTTCAAACTTGTTAGATACGAAAATGTTCCACCGGGCCGGGACGGGACTTTTCTCCTCCTTTTGACAGCCTTCAAGTTGAATTTGGGCGCCGGGGGACATACAAAAATTTATGCAAATATGTTACAGTTGCGGACGCATCCCTCGGCTTTTCCTTTGCTTTTTCTTGCTTTTCCCCCCTCTTGCCTGTCTGCTCTCGTTTTGCAAAAAACTTTTTCCCTGGTATGGCCTAAAATGTCGTCTTGGCGCCAAAGTTTTTTGTTGGCCACCTCCCGCAACTTTGTCCCCGGAGAGTTTCGGTTTCTTTTGCGCCTGCACAATGATTAGAAGGCAACTCGAAAGTTGCAAATTAAAGGAAAGGCAAAAGAAGAAAGTAAGTTGACCACTTTCCGAGGAGTCCGTGTCCTGCGATTAAGTTAATCTCTTAACCCAACCCCGGAACGTATGTTTACCCTAATTCAATTTCCCTGTTCTCTATATACCGGTAATTACTGTGAAAAGCAGCAAACAAACCCCCAAACAAAAGGCCTCACATATATATGTATGTATATATACAATTGCGATTTCCCAGGTGAATGTTTAACCATAAACACGACACCTGTCCACAAATAACATTTTTGGGCCGAGTGGCTCTGAGTTTGGCTCTGGTTTTTGGTTGTGGGTTGTGCTAAGCAGGACATCAAATATTCATGAATTTTTGGGGGTATATTTCTGGTGTGAACATCAAGTGTTATTGTTTTTGGGATAATAAAATGAAATACCCACACATCAAAAGCCGTATTAGATGATTATCTTAAATAAATTATTTTAGATTTAAATAAGCAATTAAGTTAGGCATAGCAAAAAAGAACAACAACGAAATTTAAAGAAAACATTGTAAAAAGTAAAATAAAATCCGGTACTTATTGCTTTTTTCTGAGTTCGTTTTATTGCCAATTAAAATGATAATTAAATTAACCAATATATAAATAGGTAATTGAATAAAAATTGAGTAAGGAAAAATGCCCTGATACTAAAACTATTTTAATTTAAATTGCATTAAATTAAAAAGAAATCTTAAGGTAACACTATATATACGAAATGTATATTTTCTGATTAGTTGGTATCAGATTTAAATAAACAATAAAGTAATGCATAGAAAAAAGAGCAACAAACAAATTACTATATTAAATAATTATTTTTCTGAAGCTTATACAGAACATACCTGAACATACCATACTTAATTCGATTTAACAGCAATAAAATGTTTATTAAATTAACCAATAAATAAAGAGCAATTTAAATTAATTTGATTAAAGAAAAATTCCCTGATGTAGAAACACAAAAATACTTTACCATTAATGTATCAGCATATGCATTAAATCGAACAGAATTCATTAGTTAACTAATAGTATTCATTACTCAAAATGTATAAACTCTGATTAAATTAAATTCAATTTAAATCAAGCCATAAGCCTAAAAAGTATCTACCGAAAATTGCACCAACTTAATATGCAACAGAATCAGGAGACTCAGTCGGCACATAACAAAAGTCACATTAGTAAGGATTCAGAGATATAAAACCAATAAATTCGCCCAGACAACCGCCAACAGCAACAGCAAATAGAATTGCGAAAACAAAACCAATTACCGCCAAATAATAGAGCGGCTTGTCGTACATATATCCGATCCGCAAAACATCCACTTTTCGGCCACCAAAATCCCAACTCCATCGAACAATGCCAAATTGGCTGGCTATTATGTCGAAATTAAAGCCCATTCACTCACATTTCGGCCAACCCAGGCGATGTTGTGTGCGTGCATTTGTTATTTTAATCATGGCCAACAACAACAACGACAATGCCGGCCAAAAGTGGGCGTGCCTATGGCAATAAACTGTCAATTTTCAATTATGCCCCTGACGTGTGGAAGGCACCTTCAGCCTTTGGCCTTCGCCCTCACAACCGCAACCCATGTCCACGTCCACAGTTGACAGGTTATTCGATGCGGCATGGCCGACACTTTTGGCCCACAAAACAGGGGTCAGACATTTTCAGGGGTCTTGTGATATATACACCATACATGCCGTAGGATACATTACGGTCGATCATCTCCACATTGAAACGATGGAGCATTGGCTTAGCCATGTCCAGCTTCAATTCGGTATCAATTGTCCATTGAGTGCATTGACCAACTGCAAATCCCCTGGTCACTACCTTGTGAATGTATTCATCCCCATCTTGGGGCTTGTGTGCTGTGACGGAAAGCCTCTTCGGAGTCCATGGGCCATAAATGCTACAGCTATGATTATCGTATAATAATCGAGAACCAAATAATGGTGAGGCATAAAGCGATATCGAGGGTGGGTACGAAAGTATCTCAAGGTTCGCTTCTATATCATTCTGTATGTTTGCCTATAACTTCGTCTATATGTGATTTACAACTTTAGCATTTTAAATACATTTTAAAAGCGGTGTTATCTAAAACATAGGAATAATAATGTTGCTTACAATATATTTTAAAATATATTTAACACAGTAAATCCGATTTATTGTTTAAGTTAGTTTGATGTATATTTGGATTCGAAGCTATTTACTTTAATCCATTTAAACTCATTTAAACCTTACTTCATTTGCTTTTTATTTTCCAAAATAAGTGTATTTCCCCTTATTTAAAAACTCAGTTTAAAGTAAAATTTTATTACCACAATATTTGTAAGTCTTTGTATCTCAGAAAATTTTTATTATTGCGAAAGTTTTGGTCGCAATTGCCAATTTTCGTAAACCAAGAAGAAACGAAGCTACCCATGTTGGCCTGTCCAATTGCTTGGCCCCTGTTCATGACATTCATTAGCTTCAATGGGAAAGTGTTTCATCCGACAAACCGAGGAGCATTGAGGGGGATAAAGAAGCCCGTACCGGAGGCAGACAATTGTTCCACTCAGCCAGATGAAACGGACATAAACCGAATCCCAATCCCAAACCCAATCCCAAGTTCCAAGTTCCCTTTGCCAGCCCCACCAAGGTCCGTGTTTATGTCATCGGCATTGTTATCCCTGTCATGCTTTATGCCATGTTTACAAGCCGAGTTTTGTTCCCCCCCTCCATTCAGGCATCCCTTGGTTGCCATGGCGGCTGTGGATGTATCTGCATCTGTATCTGTGTATCTGTGTGGCTGGTGTCGTCAAGTGCAACACTTGCGGCCATCTTGAGCGTATTGAATTATCATCATCATTGGAGCGGTTCCGTTTGTCTGACAAACGGGATACACAGGGGAAAAAACACTGGATGATATATAAATATTTATAATTTAAAAAATGTATCTTATATTTGCGTAAATTATGCACAATTAAATAACAAGATATATTTAAATATTCGGGGCTCAACTTTTCGCTTTGATAGGTATGCAAAATTTTTGTTTTAAGAAAGTGACTTCAAACTTTAACTAAAAATAATAATATCAGTTTGTAATTAATTTTTTGTTGTCTACATATTTTATTTATTTAGTTACATTTATTAATTTATTTAAAAAAATACTTTAAGCTATTCGAAAATTATTTTTCAAAGTGCAAAAAATTATTAAGTTAAAGAGGCTTAAACACAAAATTGAACGCGAACAAGAACGCCAAAATTTCTCTTAAAGATTTCCCGATATTCCCGCTACTTTTCTTTCAGTGATTGGCAATTCTTCGATGGCGTGATATGCGTGTAATTGCTGTGGGATATCCGTAATGGTTATTCATGCCCCAGGATGAGCAAACAGGAAATACAAATCTTCGAATTCTGAATGATTCTATTTTCGGTTGCCTGGCAAACTCAACAAACAATTTGTATGCTAAAGTAACGCACCTTAATTTTTTTTTTTACGTAGTCAGACAGCAATTATTCGGAAAGTCATCCCCTGATTTGTTATTGCATCATCACGATTGGAAATTGTTGGCTTTGGGCTTGCACAGATTTTCTGATTTCTGATTTAATGGCTTTCGGCCAGCAAGTGTGGCATTACAAATTGTTTGAAGGAATTTCCCCACCGACAGACAAAAGGCCACCAAAACAAAAAGCGGAAAAAACAAAAAAACAAAAAAAAAAAAAGGAAAAGAGTTCACCGAGGAAAAAAGGGAGGCAAATGACTGATGAAGGCTTTCGACTGGCAATTATTTGGATGGCCAAAAAAAAAAAAAAAAAAAATTGATGGCGTTTCCCACAGCGAGTGAAAGGTTATTGATGCCTTTATCTGTTGGCTGCCCGAAAATCGCAATTGCGGGTTGAATAGCTGAATTTGATAGTGTTTGAGATACCAAATTGCTGGCCGATGCTCGCTTTTCTCTTCAAAACGATTCAAGGAAGTGTTTTTCTGGGGCGAGGTAAAAGTGGAGTTAACTTTTTAAAGTCGGTCTCGGTCTTGGAGTTTTTTTTATTTTTGTTTTATAAGCCATAATTCATACTATTAAAATATGTAGACTTTCATTTAAAGTTTAATGGCTTTGTCTTAAAATTAATTAACTAACAGACAAATATTTTTTAAGATCATAGAATTCAGAATTCAAAGTTTTATTAATTGTATCTGAGTTAATAGTCTTAATCTTTACATATTATTTTATGGACTCGTAGTTTCTTTTTTTTTGCTTTATAAGCCATAATTCATACTATTAAAAATATGTAGACTTTCATTTAAAGCTTTATGACTTTGTTCAAAAATTAATTAACTATCAACAAAATATTTTATACTATTAAAATATCAGAATTCAAAGTTGAATCAATTGTATCTGAGTTAATAGTCTTAATCCTTACATATTAATATATAAATATTTAATTACTGAATACATCTCTTCCGATACCCTTGCAATTTCATTTAAATTGCATATTATTCCCCGGTTTTCCCAATGAAACATTTCAATATAAGTATATATATATATACATTGCATTTCAATATTGGCAAACAAGAGTTTTCCCCAGCACCGCCTTCCGATTTCCCAGTCTCTGTGGCAATTTGCAGACAGACTGTTGCAATTTGCGGCCGACAACAGCAACAAGCAGCAGCACCAGCAGCAGCACCAGCAACACCAAGTGCAACGGCAACAGCAACATCAAGTGTAGCAGCAACAACAACGCCTACAGCAACAACAACAACAACATGCAACACCAACAGCAACTATAATAAGTGCCAAAGGGCTGGAAGCAGTTGAGAGGCTGCGACTGGCGTTTGGTGTTGACGGCATTGTTATTATGACTACCACTTGCCATCCGTGATGTTGTGCCGCAGCATGTTGTATGTTGCTGCTTGTGCTGGTGCTGCTGCTGATGCTGTTGCTGTTGTAGCACCAACAGCTGCCACTCGCTTACAGCGGCAACATCGACCGCGTCCAAAGTCTGCGAAAATATTACGGAAGATGACGCTGCCTCTGATGATGAGGTGGCGAAGCATATTACAAGGTTTATGCGGAGGCGAAAACTTTAACAGAAAAGGTTGAACAAAATATGGGGTAACGTCTCAGATATATAGAACAAATTATAATTGAAGAATAACTAATTTTTTTGGGATTTGTTTGTTCTCTAAAATGTAATATATTTGAAGATTTTTTCATATTGGTTAAACTTCATACAATAATATTTTTTCATACTTTCTTTCTATAACACAAATTAAACTCATGTTATTAAGACTAGAATAAATATATAATTTAATTTTTTATTATTAAGTGATTATGTTCAAAATAACGAAGGCCTTAAAATGTTTCAAAAAAAATTACGAACAACTTTAAATAATAAAGATTGTATGTAGAATTGATTATTAAAATCATTGTACTAAAAATATAAACCAAATTCAATTGCCATTAATTAAAGTATTTTGTTTATAAAGAAATTTTAACAATTTCACTTTAAATCTTAAATTTATAATAAGTTTAAGTTTAATAAGTTTAAATTTAGGAAATATTTGAAATATATTAAATAAAATTGGTGGTATGTATATAATTGATTGTTAAAACCATTGTAGTAAGAATATACACAAAAACCAATTGCCATTAATTTAAGAATTTTGTTTTTTGTTTTTAAAGATATTTTAAATACAATTTTTAAAGGCACAAGTTGTCTTAAATTTGTTGAATAAAGTTTTGGAAATATTTTAAAGGATGTATGTAGCCTTGAAAATTATACCACTATGGATTAAAAAAGAACTATAATTGATTGCTAATTATTAAAGTATGTTATTAAAATGTTTTTAAATACATTTGAAATATTTCACTTTACACCTTAAATGAAAAAAATGGTTTAATAATATTTCCAAAGACACAAATTCCCGACTTCCCCACCCGCAAAATCGCTCTATGAACAAAATTTAGTTTGCTGCTCTTCCCAAAAGCCTGTCCGTCAGTTCATCTATCTAGCTGTGTAGCTTTTGCCCTACAGCTGGCCCCTCATGACCCCCGTTCCCTGAACAAGCTCTACGCCACTGCCCCTGCCCCCTATCTTTCAGACGTACTCTTATTTCGTCTGCTGTAGCTGCTCATCAACTTCAGTTGTTGTGTCGCATTATGCAATCAATTTTTCAAAACTGCGCAAAACTTCACTGGCAACAAACGGCAGTGGCGGCGGCAGCTCCAAGGGGGGTAAGCTGGGGGAGGGGATTTCGGTGGTAAAGTTGATTACAAAAACGAAAAGTCCAGACAGGAGCCACCTCCAAAAAGGTCCAAGTGCTGGCTAAGTGCAACTTTAATTGGAGATTTTTAGTTTCGGGATTATTATTTTTGCCTGCCTTCTTTTTTTTCGAAAGCAGTATTAATGCAATCTTAATGCAAAAGTTTTGCTAATTACATTTTGGCATTTAGCCGGGGCCAGCTTATCTCAACTTCGGATTTTCCCATTTTCCCTTTTGGCCTTACCCTTTTTGTAAGTCAAGCGTTTCCATTCAAATTTTTTATGTTATTTTCTTGTTTTTTTTTTTCGGCCTGGCACACATGGCGTATACTTCACTTGTTGGCGTTTTTCCCACAAGTTTTTCCCCCTCCCCCTACCGCTCCCTTACGTAGGCCTTTCAGCTGGCTGACTGGCTGGCAACAGGTGAAAATTCTCATTTCATTTTGGGGCTAAATCAACTGTGAAAAATTCAAATGCCTTATCAGCTTAAGCTTCTGCTTCAATGGAGCTCAGCCAATGAAAGCTGTGTATCTGTGAGGTTAGTGGGGTGTATCTGTGTATCTGTGAGATACACTCGGTGTAAGAGTGTAGAGTGTAAGAGTGTCTGCCCTGTGCGCGCTTTTGTTGGCGTTACCATTATGAGCTTTTTGACTTTTGTTTGCTGTTTTCCTGGCCTTTTTGTGCGAGGAGCGAAATGGAGTGGTGTGGAATGAATGCAAATGAATAGGAAAATGTTTAAAATTGCAATTGAAACTGTAATTGAGTTGGCCAAAAAGGGCGGAAGGGAAGGTGGGGTGG